>JAWQFJ010023797.1:0-24282 GCA_034096865.1 Theodoxus fluviatilis | reverse complement strand
CCCCCCCCCCCTCCCCCCAACACACACTGCCAGGCCGGCCCCCCCACACGTACAGCACTGTACTCTTGTCAGCCAGGCAGCCTGAAATAAATCCCACTGCGCTAAACCAACACTGTACTAAAAAGAGCCCTTACGTGTTCGACTAGTCTGTGCATACTACGCAAGACAACTTCCGGTTCTCGAGTCGCCGCATTCAATTTCCACACTCAGCTGTGGTTGATTTGTGTTTCAATTCTCCAAAGTTCTTTCAAGTTGAAGTATAATGCCGAGAAAGAAACCCCTTAAACCTGCCGATGCCGCAGGCACAAAGAAGCTGAGCAGTTTTTTTGCTCCACAGCCGTCAGCATCTGATGTTGAAGGTATGATTCCAGTTTCTTTTTCAGTCGCGCGCATCTCAAAACAATGGAAGTAATCAGCATGTTGCGGGAAATGGAGGACCAAGCTAGGTTCGGGTTTCGAGTCGGCGAGTGGGGGGAAGGTGTTCATGGTGTTGTCGAAGTCAAATTTGACTAACAACAGAAAGAGAGTTTACGTAGAGCGAGAAAAAGTAATGATAATTAAAAGATTTCAAACTTTTATCAGCTTGCACAGCAGTTCCACTTGATTGGGGGGGGGGGGGGGGGGGGGGCGAGGGGGGGGGGGAACTGTTTTGAAAGGCAACTGAAAACATTAGCACATGTCTAACTGTATAGTATTTCATTTATTGATTCTTATTTGGACTCCTTTCATAATTTTGGTTTTTTAGATTTGTTTATTTTGACTTCCAACCCCCCAACCCCCCTAGTTAAAAAAACAACAACACTTTTGTTGTTGTCGTAATTAATGCCGTGAATTAATAGAAATTATTGTCAACAAAAGACAGTAACATTTACTGTCACTACATTCATCTCGTGACAAAAGTTATTTTGTTACATGTATTATTATTTTCTACGCCGAAGCGTCCCCAGGCAAGAATGGCTTTGGATGTTTAGATAACTGTATACTTGTGGCTAACAGGCACTGCTCTGTGACGTTTTCTTCTGTCTAATGCACTCTATTTTATTTGATAACAAAAAATGTTTATTAATTTTTGTGTCTGATCCAGGATCAACTTCAACTTCTGAAAAAAAGGAAAGCTGACAGTGATGAGGACCTGGCAGAGCATCAGCAACAATGTTCAGAGAGTCAGGATGAATCATGTGGTAAGACATTGAATTAATTTTGTGGGGCTTTTTATTGAAATTATGGCATAACATTCAGTATGGAAAAGACTAAAGAGTCTGTGTGTACATTGTAATTGTCTAACTGCAGCAGTTGTGGTCAAAATAGTGCAATGCTTCTTCCAGTCAGTTATGGCAAGCATGAGTTAGAATCTGTTTTAAAATGCTGTTATTCAACAAATATCAAATAATCTATATTTTTGTGATTATGAAGGTCTCTGACTGAGTTATAAATATTACACATGGATACATTTATGTTACACGATCAAGTTTATTAGGCCAAAAAAATAGGTGTGGTTAGGGTAACCCGACCTACCCTATTCTGGGGCGCCGACCCTACATCTTTTTATTGAAAATGTTGAAATTTTTTTAAATATTAAATCAAAGTTGTGGGTTGAGGGAGAGATCGATCGTTCAGTCTCAGGAAACAACCCGTGCAGGCGACGCGGCATGCAAAGGGAAGTACAACTTACCTCCATAGTCCATGAGGAAAAAAAAGTTTAAAAAAAGAAAACGTTATAGCCTACCTACCTACCCTATTTTTGGGGGCTATGTTACCCTAACCACACCTATTTCTCTTTTTTTTTGGCCTTACAGAGAATCTACACATTTCTTTTGACATTCTTTGTGTATTGAGATTTTGTTTTAATTTCCAGAGCTTTTCATGGTTTAAAATTGCCATTTTTCTGTTCATATCTAGACCCTGACCAAGACAGCTTACTGTCAACAAGTTGTTCAACTTCAAGTACCGTCAATTTGAAGAAAAAGAAGGTGGATAAAGATGACAACACCCAGCAGCATTTTCAAGATACGGTGTCAGATTCAGACAGAGCTAACTCATTTTCTGGTAAGCCTTTTTATTTCATAACGGAATATTCGCCTACATTCTGGCCAAGGCAGACATGACGATGGATGTGGCTCAGGCATATGGCCGTTTAGCATGAAATCCACCATTCATTTATTTTGATGTCAGTTTGAACCCTTATAGAGAATGCTAGACCCTAGCAAAGTACAAATTTATTATTGAATGCATATAATATAGATTTGAAAAAAAAAGAAAAAAAATTAAAAGACAAATGCCATAGTATCGGTCACAAGCTTTTGACACTTCACAGGCCTTCTTCAGAGAATTTGTTGGGCATGATTAGCAGATATGAAATTAGAATATAAAACTATCAGTAACAATTATGCCATATTGCATCAGATGACATGTGGCTTTTGAAAGTGTAAATTATATAAAATTTAACAGCAATATGAAATTTGTGTGTGAATTTATTTTGTTTATTTTGGTTTTTCAGAGGAAGTCTCACCCAGCTCCAGTCCGCTTCTGTCTCGTTCTTCTGATATTGGGACGTACATGGGCCAGTCACTGAGTGAGGAGGACAAATTATTCTTGATGAAGGAACATTTCAAACCACCCTCTGGCTTCAGCTTTCCTGTGACAGTCATGAACAACAAGAACCGCAAGTTCCAGACCCAGTGGCTTGATCGTTACAGTTGGCTTGTGTACTCACCATCTGTTGACGGTTGTTTCTGCAAGTGCTGCGCCCTTTTTGCCAAAGGTGATGGTCTTGGTAAATTGGTTACATCTGCCTACAAGAATTGGAACAAGGCAGCAGATCATCTGAAAGATCATGAGACGAAGGGATACCATGCCACTGCTTTTGAAAAGGCGGAAAATTTCACGTCCACTATGACGCAAAAGCAGACTGACATCAAGAATCAACTGGACGCCAAAGCAGCTGCACAGATAGAAACCAACAGGCAAATCTTGGCATCGGTCGTCAAAACTGTTGTCTTCTGTGGTAGAAACGGTTTGGCCCTGAGAGGAAACAACGATGATGGTGTCCTAGCAGAAAACAACAGCAGCAAATTCAACGAACTGTTGAAGTTTCGAGTTGATTCAGGCGATACTGTGCTAGAAAAACATCTTGCCACATGCAAACAGAATGCCACATACGTATCAAAAAGAACTCAGAACAATCTCATCAACATAATAGGGGAGCAAATCAGGGACAGGATCCTGTCCAAAGTGAAAACAGCTAAACATTTCTCCCTGCTTGCCGATGAAGCAACAGACTCTGGCAACTGGGAGCAGCTGGCGGTGGTTCTCCGGTATGTTGACGAAGATGGAGAAATCCATGAAGACTTTGTCGAGTTTCTGCCCTGTGACTCAATCAAAGGAGAGGCCATTGCAGACCAACTTCTGCAGTGCCTACAAAGGTGGGGCCTTGATATGAAGGACATTCGGGGCCAAGGGTATGATGGCGCCTCAAATATGGCAGGCAAGTTCAAAGGCGTGCAAGCCAGGATCTTGGCCTTGAATGAGAAGGCCATGTACTTCCATTGTGCAGCCCATTGTTTAAGCCTTTGTATCGTGAAATCCTGCGAAAATGACACTGTCAAAAAGATGCTGAATACCATGACATACCTGGCTCTCTTCTTCAACCGTGCCCCAAAGCGGCAAAGAAAGCTGGAGGAGGTCATTGAACGTGCCTTTCCTGACACGCGGAAGAAGAAGATGGTGGACCTGTGCAAGACACGCTGGGTGGAAAGGCACCATGCGTTTGAAACTTTCTCGGACATGTACATGGTCCTGTACGACTGTTTGGGGCAGATGGTGGCTGGCAGAGTGACAGAAGAGTGGGACTGCGAGACTATTGCAAAAGCTACAGGGTTTCTGCACACCATGTCAAGTGCAGATTTCCTGGTGGCTTTTGTCGTCACAAGAAATTGCCTCCGGTACATCGAACCTCTGACCACCAGCCTGCAGAAAAGAGCACAGGACATTGTGAAGGCCTATGCTGAACTTGCAGATCTCACGAACACTGTCAATAGGCTCAGGACAGACATTGACAATGTGTTCTCAGAATGGTTTGTTGAGGCCAACCAAATGTCTCGCAACTTAGTTGAAGAAGATCTTCGACGCCCAAGGATTGCGCCGAGGCAGTTGCTTCGAGAAAATCACCCTGCTGAAACCTCTGAGAAATACTACCGTGCGTCAGTTGCTGTTCCTTTCCTTGACAACATGAGAAACCAACTGGAGGAGAGATTCAAGCATTCTGACCTTGCCAAAGATGGCCTGCTGCTTGTGCCCACCAATATCATCAAGCAGTTTCCAAATGGATGTCATGCTGTCCCGGATGGTGTCAAGTGCCTGGCCGCCCTTTGGGAGCAGGACTTGAAGAATTCTACAAATGTTGACACAGAATTTGTGAGATGGGTCGATAAGTGGAACAGAGCGAACACAGGGGTTGACCCAACTACGAAGCAAAAACCTGTGATTCCCACTTCACTCACAGAAGCCCTAAAAGTGTGCGACAAGGAATTTTACCCGAACTTGCATCAGATGCTGATCCTCATGTGCACTCTGCCAATCACTACAGCAGAGTGTGAACGTTCAATGAGCCGACTTCGGATCCTGAAAACTTACCTTCGGTCAACAATGGGGGCAGAGCGCTTCAATGGATTAGCCCTCATGCAGATCCACAAAGACAGCTTTCCTGTGGACGTTGGAGCGGTTGTGGAAACATTCGCTGTTCGATATCGAACTCACATGGCGCTGCTCCCAGAAACCTTGCTGAACAAATGAACTTATCCAGCCCTTGACTTGACACTTCTCCCCTGCCAGAGCCACAGGCAGTCTGACACAAGAAATTTCCATGCTGAAAGATAGGTCAGTGGTATTTTCTTTAAATGCTTTTTTGGGGAAGGGAGGGGGGGAGGGGGTTAAACTTTTACTAGTTTTAGCACCAAAAACAATGCTGCTCTTACCCCTCAAAACAAGGCCCAGAATGCACCAGATTGCACAGATTTTAACCGTTCACACAAATTTTCCGGGGGGGCATGCCCCCGGACCCCCCTAGTTTGCGCGCCTGCTTCGCACGCGCGCGCTCGTGGCTTCGCCACTTCGCTGATTTGTCCCCCCCAACCAAAAAGGAACCCCCCCCCACAACTCATTTGGTCCGGCCCTGGATACTGGCTCAGAGTTGATCACATTTCAGTGTGCTACCACTGCCCTCATAGGTGCTCGTTTTTCCTCCTTGGTGGGGAAAGTCAATGCGAGTTTAGCAACTTGTCCAAGAAAGCCACTCTAGGATGCACGCAGTTAGGAACGCTGCTACCGCAGCTGCACGCGAAAATGGGTGAAGGCTCTCTCCACTGGACCAGCCGGACCAACCCTTTGTGCTCAAGTCGCCAAAGTGGAGATGATGCCTTCACCTCTGCATGCATCTCATGTACGTCTGCGGTATAAGGACGAATATATTTAGCTTGTGAGTCCATTAGGGTCTTCGGTGTCCAGGAGAGAGAGGTGAAGTAGTGCTCAATGTGCAAAGTCAGCTGAGTCTCCTCTTACTTGCCACGGGATGCAGACTTGGATGTTTGCAAGAGTGCGAGGGGCTGTGTAGAAGTGTGATGCTACTGGTGTATCTCTGTTGTGGTGAGTGGGGGCCAAGTGTCCCCTGAACCTGATATTGAGTGTGCGTTTTGTCTCTCCAGTGTACACAACGCCAAGGCAGGTGGAGTAGTGCAGTGAAGCGGCGTTTGACTGTGAGAGAAGTTTTGTGTGAGCATATTGTATTTGATGGTTAAAGGAAGGCACAGGTGGGACACTTGGCAACATTGCAAGGTGAGGTGACAGGTGTTGCAGAGGAGGCGGGTGAAGGTGAGTGTCATTGTGTTATTAGTCTGAAACAACTAAGCTTATTCAGTGTCAAAAACAACATTTTTCAACCACATTCGGTTCTTATTAAAATTCCAGAGAAATATGTTCGTACATTGCACGCATAACTAACTTTATACTCGTGTTGATATCTAGACATGTATAAAAGCCACATCATTCAGCCCGCGATAACATTAATAGTGTGTTTACTTAAAACGTGTACGAGCGACGTCAGCATTGTGTGACGTGCATGGTCCCATGTTTCAATGCACTTTCACTCAGTGCTTCTTTCCTCACACTGAGCTGTCGAAAAACAGCAGAAACTGGTATTTCCCGTCCGGCCCCACGCCCTCTACCAGTGCACTATTGTTGTCCCTTCACAAAGGTCTAAAAGCAGTCAGAACAATAGCATTAGGTAATTGAACATAAGCGAAGCGAAGATTTCTCTGTACATCATTGCAACACAAGAAAGACGTCTTGTAAAGTTCTGTAAGGCTGCCACCCTTTATTAATGTAGAAATTCTCCTGCATTCATTTATTTCATTGAAAGCGTACTTGTAGTGATCGATGGTTTTCACGTTTGTTAAAAATACAAACGACTATTTGACGACATTTGTTCTTTATAGGAAAATGCCTGTATGTAGTTAATCACGTCAAGTTGAAGACACGTCGGAAAGAAAGGAGGTTGTGAAGTAGACCGGGGAGCATAAGGAAAGTAATGGAAGAAAGGGGGTTATACACGTGGAGGAAGGGCAGGGGCAGGCCTGGTCGATGGCGTTTGAGGACGGCGGCGGGCCAGGTTTGACCAGGCTGTCCAAGCACAGCAAGGCTGGCGGGACGCAGGGACGGACGCTGGCGGCGCGTGTTGGAGAGGGGTCCCTAGCCTGCCTGCCTGCCTCCCTGCCTGCCTGCCTCCGTCCCTGCCTGCCTGCCTGCCTGCCTGCCTGCCTCCTTGGCCCTCCACTGTTTGCCAGCACCACACGCCATGGAGCCCCGCCACTTTGTCTTTTGCGCTGTAATCATGCGTATAAAGGCCGGGAGTATGTTGATCTGGTTTTAAAATGTTGACAGCCCCAGTGGATCGATTTGGAGAAAACTGCAAAACCAATAAGACACAGAGCCAGGAGTTTGACGTCGTGACCTTCCCAAGCCCGTGTTTGCCGATCGAGTGCAGGCAATTTGTGGCGTTGACCTGCCACATTCCCTCCAATTGCCTTCTTCCTGGCCCGACTCTCACACTGCGCTCCGGCCTTCGTCCACTTCCTGCCCATTACCATAACTACTAATGTTCCGCAAATCCCAAAGCCACATCACAGCCCTGGCCGCCAGCCCGCCCCGGCACGCGCTGTTTGGCGGCATGTCCCCTTCCCGTCTGCCGCGGCTTGCAGAACATTTCAATATTGACAGACCCAAGCCTCGAACGAAAAGGATATGCCAGTTGTTCTTTTAGTGAGTAATGATTTGGTTTTGTTTGCACAGGTAAAAATCTTCGCTGTAGGTGCCCCTATTCTGATCACGGCCGCGCGGATTCAATTGCGCTGTGAAGGTAACACCTGTTGTTATTGCCTGAAACGCCACTTCATCACAGAGACTTAGCTGGGCAGCTGAGAACCCTGCAGTCAGCGTGCGTGCGTCAGATCGTAGCAACGTGCCCGAGACTACCATGGCCAGATGAAGAAGGGACGAGTAAAACCGCTGGCCCTTTTCCTTTTCACACCTTGCAAAGGTAGCTTTTGCCCAAACGATGCTGCCAGTTGCTGCCCACAGAGCTTCGAGGTGTTACGGACTCAGATGGTCACATTTTCTGATCTGTCTTTGAGCTTGCAATTTCTAGAAAAGGCTGCAATGTCCAACATACAGCCACTGGCTACTGTAGAAATAGTATCACAGCTGAAGCGCGTAGTCCAGGGAATTTAATTTATCACAGAACACGATCACAGAACACGAACTCCGAGAGAGCGCATCAGAAATGATCGGGACGTCTGTGGAATAAGCTCCTCAGACAATCATTGCTGCCATTTTTTCCTCTGCTCAGTGCACGAGGAAAGACATCTTGACAAATAGATTGTCATTCCATGCAAACCAATCCCTCTGATTCAATCACGAGTGCTTCTGCAAAATATGAAACGAAACGTGCATTAACAAAATACAGAAAACACGGATCCTCAGTATTCAAAGACAACTATATGCGCTCCAAAGACTTACAGACACATCATCCACGATAAAGAAGGTACCTCATCTCTTATTGGATCGCTCTCCTCGACAGCATCGGTGATTCAGTATATTTTGGTTCTTAGTGAGATGGCAACAAACAATATTTCATGCAATTCTATGCCACATGGATAATGGAGAGGGTGAACATTGATAAGTTTTTCCATTACATTACCATGGCAGTGTGGTTGTGTATTGCGAGCTACATACAACACATCCCTACATGTGATGTACCAGCCACTCGCTGCAGGAAATTTTCCAACTTAAGTTTGTATTTGCAGTGGGCCGAGGATCTTCACAAGAAAGTTCAGTTTAGATCAGTTCAGATTAATTCAGTTCAGTTCAATTCAGTTTATTCTCTGTCTCTGTCTCTATCTGTCTCTCTGTCTCTGTCTCTCTCTCTCTCTCTCTCTCTCTCTCTCTCTCTCTCTCTCTCTCTCTCTCTCTCTCTCTCTCTCTCAATTGAGAAATTTGTTGAGCACAAAGTTCTTGGTGTAATAATTAATGATCATTAAGGATGGCAATCACAAATTGGGTTTATTTGTTTTAAAATGTCCATTAATATATTTCTTCTCTCAAAATTAAGACATATTGTTGACTATCAAACTTGCAAAATCTTTTTCCATTGTCATATCTCATCTCACGTCAATTATACGTCAACAATTTGGGATGGCTGTAGTGCTCCTAACTTCAAAAGGCTAATGTCAGTGTATCGAAGAGACTCTAAGCTTATGATAACACGTAGTTCACTGTCTACAAATGACTAAATGAAAGAACTTAATATCTTGCTTTTTCGCAAGCAATTAATTAAAATCTAACAAATGTGTCTTAATGAAAAGAAATAATGATTGTACATGCTGATCATTTGATAAACTTATTCCAACATTCAAATTTTCGTGTACAAAACTTTAGAGACCAAAGCCAAGGATTGATTTGTTTTAACATAGCCATGTTACTCAGGGGTTACTGTGTGGAAAACACTACATATTTCTTTTAAATTGTGAATTTTTTTTCAGAAGTTTACATTACAATTACACACTTTTCTTGTGCAGTCATCCTAGGTAATCTATCATATTGTTCTAAATTCTCTTTGTGACTTTATTCAATGTGATATTTTGTTAGTATGAATTTAGCGTGACTAATGTCATTGTGTAAATTTGGGGTGGGTGGGTGGGTGGATAAGGGTGGGAGGTTGAATTGTTTTTTTTTTGTATGCTTGCTTGTTTTAACAAGGGCTGAATATAAGACAGATAGCTATGCCTAATTCATTAATTTCAATAGGAAAATAAAAGTTCAATCAATCCATCCATCCATCCGTCCGTCCGTCCGTCCGTCCGTCCGTCCGTCCGTCCGTCCGTCCGTCCATCTAACCATCAATCAATCAATCAATCAACCTCTCTCCCATTTTGGGATCGACTGTCTCAAGATATACAATGACCATCTGCATTTGGTTGAACGGTGACCGTTTTGTCCTCACACTGAAAGTGATGAACTGTTTCTGTTATATTGTCTCCTTTATAGCGATCTCAGGCAGACTCCAGTAGCACATAAACAGGAAACCAGGCTGCGCTCTTTCAATCAATACAAGGTTTACAGTCCAATAAGACCAAAGTATTGAATGTCTATCAAAACGTGCAGCAATTTGCCTTCTTAATAGTTTCATGTACATATTTGTGTGACTAGCGACAGGTCTGAACATTGAAAGTTTCAAGTTCTCCACCCCTTCCTTAAGTTACCCCAACACCCCGCGAGCCTCACCCTCCAGACCCACGCATACTCTCCTATAGAGAATGTGGGTAGCAGTCCTACGCAAGATTCGGTTTTTGTGTGAATTGAAGGCTTGGTCAAATAAAGGTGCGCAAGGAAAACTAAATTCACAAACATGGAAAACGACAAGTGATCTGCATTGTGACGTCCGTTTCATTTGATGTGCTCCAACTGGGCAAGGCTTCGATCTACTACGCCAGTTTTGACTTCTTATACATGATTTGGGGTTTGTGCCAAGTGTCCGAAGATCAAAATACACTTCGGTGATCGTGTTCCTCAAAGTCTGGACGAAGTAGACCGAAACTGCGTCCTCATATGTCAGACAAGATCGCTCTTTCGTTTGGGAGTGGCGGAAAGTCTACACTGTAATTTCGACTCTACTTCGGCCGACTCGTATGCAACGAGTTCTAGGCCCAGTTAGAACTCACCTCAAGTCCGATGTCAACACTGTCGCCACAACTTGCGGCGCTGATGGAGACAGAAGGGCGTTGCGGTCCGAAGGAAGTTTGAAAGACGAAACTGTGGAGACGGTGACGGGAAGTAGCAAGCAAAGCGCACCTGCAGCGGGGAAGTCAGCGTGGCCACGGTGGGGTGACTGGGCAGACCGAGTAAGAAGGTGTGCACGCACCACGCGATGTCTTCCTTCCTTTCTCTAGAAACACATGCACTCGCTGTGAGATCGTCCCGAACTTTTAACCAATTGGAGACTCAATTTCAAACAGGCTATGAGGCTCTGAATAGTGTCGGACAGGGCTCTTCCCCATGTGACTTGTTTCACAGGATAGGTAAGTAAATTTTGGTCATCTGGAGTGTACACAAGTCTTTCCTGGTGAAGCTTTTCGTCTTACATTATATTATTTTATCAGCTAGGTTTCAAAAGAAAAAAAATCACTCCGCTCTTGTTTTCCGATAATTTACGACATTTCAAGAGTGTCATCCTAAGCTGTCCTACTTAATGAAATCGGTGTTTGTTGTGACAAGGTTTCACTGCTCGTGTACAGCTGTTTGTCCTCTCCGTATTGAAACACAGTGACATCTAGAGCATGTGGTAGAGAATCCGCGCTTACTGCGTTGACAGTGGAGAAAGTACGCCTGCATACGTCGGACAAGGCCGAGTAAACAGCGGTTGCTGCGAGTCTTTGGACAAGGAGGCCTGGTCTGTCCCGCGTCTACAGTAGGATTGTAGGATTCTACGAATCATCAGTGCCTCGCGTAACTGCTGCCCGTCTGCATGTTTGCGCAGGTGCCAATTGTTTTGCTCTCTAGCTCACGAACCTAAACAGATGTGTCGAGAGGGAGCATGTTGAAGTTAGCAATTTTCCCTTTTCGTTTTATGACTTTAATCAGTGGTAGATATCGCCACCTCCAGATGCGTTTCAACACGTGAACGAAGCATCCATTAACACAAACGTAGAGAAGCTGCCTGATACAAATCTATATAGTCAGTCTCTCAAAAAGACAACACACATAAAGACCCAAAAACATATGCGCGCGCACACGGACAAATGGGCATGTAGGCATGGAGCACAGGCCTATTATCTTGCTAGGGTTTCCAACTACAAGCCTGCCCTGCCTCCCTCCTGGCAGTGTGCAGCGTGGCCGGAAGATCTGTTACAAATTCAGGCCACATTCCAAATACTTATGTCTGAAATATGTGGCAAATCCAGCCAGTCGTATTTGATACTGAGCGAGAGAATCAAGCATTAACGCGTTGACCCTGTTACACTGAATCCTGGCACCGAGTGTATCGCACTCAGTTCTCTCTGGAGGTAATTACCTCAAGAACTAGCCCCCTCCACCAAGCCTGAGGTGCCAGCTCTGACGGCTCAAGATGAACCAAACAAAGACGCAGAGAATGAAGAAGGAAGAAGTAAGACAAATGAAGTGAAGAGAGATGCAAAAGATTTCTCAACGAATCAAGGAAGAACGAGGAGGAGGAGGAGGAGGAGGAGGAGGAGGAGGAGGAGGAGGAGGAGGAGGAGGAGGAGAAAGAGGAAGAAGAAGAAGAAGAAGAAGAAGAAGAAGAAGAAGAAGAAGAAGAAGAAGAAGAAGAAGAAGAAGAAGAAGAAGAAGAAGAAGAAGAAGAAGAAGAAGAAGAAGAAGAAGAAGAAGAAGAAGAAGAAGAAGAAGAAGAAGGAATAAAAGAAGAAGGAAGGAAGTAAGAAGAAGAGGAAGAAGAAGAAGAAGAGACAGAATGAAGAAGAAGAAGAAGAGACAGAATGAAGAAGAAGAAGAAGAAGAAGAAGAAGAAGAAGAAGAAGAAGAAGAAGAAGAAGAAGAAGAAGAAGAAGAAGAAGGGAAGAAGAGGAAGAAAGAAGAAGAAGAAGGAAGAGGAAGAAGAAGAGAAGAAGAAGAAGAAGAAGAAGAGAAGAAGAAGAGAGAAGAAGAAGAAGAAGAGAGAAGAAGAAGAAGAAGAAGAAGAAGAAGAAGAAGAAGAAGAAGAAGAAGAAGAAGAAGAAGAAGAAGAAGAAGAAGAAGAAGAAGAAGAAGAAGAAGAAGAAGAAGAAGAAGAAGAAGAAGAAGAAGAAGAAGAAGAAGAAGAAGAAGAAGAAGAAAGGGGCGGGGCAGGTACTTGTTCACATCACGAAGGGTCGGGCCCAGGAAAGAGGAAACTGCCACTAGCTTTCCAGTGATCGGCGCGCCGCTGGTCACGCCATCTTGAGATCAGAGCAGGCAGCCAGGGCCTCTGGGTGCGCGGCCAGTGCACTGGAAATGGCGCTACGGAGCAGTGCGGCTCTGCACGCGAGGCGTTCTGCCTTCGTGTTTGATCTGCAAGTACCCACGCTCATCAGACGATTGATTTATTTGAAACGCATCACGTGGTCACAAACGCCGGTGCGAAAAGCAGAAGCGTGCTTCAAAGCACAGGCGGACTTATTCCGGACTGCAGCTTGCGCCTTGGTAAGGACTCGGCATCTGCTACATCAAATAACAAAAACCTCTCACTCAAAATGCTGGCGAAAAGCGGATCGGCAAAATGGAGCGGCGACACGGGAAAGAACACTGTTTCCCCCTGCACGAACAGCCATAAGTGATGTTAGAGAAATGTGGAAACTGTTATTCGGCATGGGCCTTGTCCTCCTTAACTTCTTGATCTCGCTTTCATCCAACAAGTGTTAGCTATCTACTTGGTAAACATTCTCATTGTTGGCGCGAGGCAGTCATCGGAGGTGTAGGGGATAGTGAAGGGTGTGGCTAGTTACTACCCACCCTACTCCCCTTCCCTCCCTTCCCATGCCCGGCCCTTTCACCCCCACCCCTCCCCCACCCCTCCCCCACCCCTCCCCCACCCCTCCCCCTTTCCACCCCCATTCCACCCCACCCCCCACCCCCGGCCACCTCCAGCACCGATAGGAGTGCTGCGGGCGCTGCAGGCTCATGGCCGTCCCCTGGAGGTGGCTGAGGCAGGTGGCTGTGCTGTACCCTTTTCCCTCGCTGACAATCTTCTTTGAACGTAGCACCTGGACATCAACGTACTACATCACACAATACAAGTAATGTGACTTTCCCCTCTCTTTCACTCAGTGCCGAAAGCGAGCTCACACATCGACTCCGAACACACAGTTTTGCTTTTCTCGTCTACCAAAAATGCATTTCAAACAAAACGTGCAGTCTGACATACTTTCGTATAACTGCTTTGCTTTGGAAAAAACTTTACACATTTCCTTTAACGTGAACATGCAGTTTCTTGTTGAGAAATGCTGCAGTTGATGGGAGGATGAGAAAGATGAAGACCGGGACTTGCACAGCGGTGTTTGGGGGAGACCCGGTGCCCCTCTCGAAGGACACTCCGCAGTCGATAAAATGCACCATGCTCAGTTGTGTGCGTCTGAAATGGCTTTGGATCAACTCTGTACTTATTTTGGCCGTACCGTTTTGTGCCGTCAATCCGGTCCACTGCAAATAAACTCCGTACCGTGTAGAACATCTAAAGAACTGCCCTCTGTTTCTATATGGGGGTAAAGATGGTTTGACGTTTTTAACAACGCAGATTATTCGTCAAGTTGTTTTTGATAGACACAGTCACCCCGGGACACCAGATGAACAAGACGCAATGCGTGAAAACTGACAAAATAGAATCAACTGAGATGTGCGTAGTATGTAGCACAGATACAAACTCAACCAGTATTTAGCGATACCTTACTTCGAACACAGATGTGTGTCCTCTCTGAATGATACTACGCTGAGCAGTGAAAAATATTTACAGCGAAGTCACGGGGCACCCGATGCGGGCAAATATAGTTTACACTAACAAGAAAGTTTTCCCCCATTAAATTATTGGCACTTTCAAAAAACATGGAGTGAAGTAGAGTTTGATCTCAAATCTACCAACCAATAAAATGCGCCCAACATAGTTTAGCTTTCGATCATTAAAACGATGATATGCTGAACAAGTATTAATAAGGATGCGGCAATGAAAATGTGTAGATTATCAACTAAAACAAATAAAACACGTACTTTCAGGACACGTAGAAGCATTCCATTTAGCTGTTGGGTTCTTGGCATTCTACTTCCCTACATTCTTGCTTCTGATCAAAACAAGCGTAGTGGCAAACTGTTTATTATCAGACCAAAATCAAATATAGTCATAGATCAACCAAAACATGACAAAGCCCTGGGATATGGGGGGATTTTTTATATATATACACACACACACACATATATATATATACACACACATACACACACACACACACACACACACACACACACACACACACACACACACACACACGCACACACACGCACACGCAAATACATATATACAATTCAATATGACAAAAACTTCTGTAGGAGTCGTAATTTTTCCGACGGATATAAACCTAATAGTACGTAAAGTTCAAAACTCTATACGAAGATAAACGAGGTGACTCGAGGTACCAACTTTTTAGAGTGCAAAAGAAAATGGCCAACCCTAACCAATTAACAGTCTGCAATTGATGATACCGAGATCACTGCATAATTAAACTACCTGTGCCAGGTTGGGATGACGAAGTTGTTACTATTTTTCTTCATCTGACAGCAGTTTGTAGTAAACCAGCATACATGTAGAAGTATGAGCTAAGTCTGCGTCCAAGAAATTTAAATGAAATCAAAAGATATGTACCGGTAACAGCCTGGCACCAGGACTAAACCGAAGCATAACGAATGGGGTTTTCAGGGGTAGCTGAATTGTTTCATCAAAGTGCCCTAATACATCGCATCTGGCCCGGGCAACGACAGTGGATAAATGAGCGACATTTGATGCTTTCCTTTCACGTTGTCTAGCTCGTCTTAGGGCGAGGAGAGAATAAAGATAAATGGAGTTGTATGGCCTGTCAACCTCTGTAGGCTATGTAAAGCCGCTGATCGCTAAAAGTAAAAGTGCTGGTTATAGAAAGAGTAAGTAAAATATCGATTTCCCTGGTATTCGCCTGTTCTGTTATTCTGGTATGCGTGTATTCTTAACCCCAACCCACAGGGTGAAGGGCGAGAAGACTGCGTCTGCATGTGTCCATTGGGACCAGGACAGGCCGATGCAGGGACAGCGTATGAGACAGGACGGAAAGAATGGGAGTCATGAAGAAAGGGACGAAAGGAAGGAAAGAAAGCGGAGGAGGAAAAGGAAGGAAGTGGTGGGTGGGGTGGGGAAGAAGCAGGTGAGGGGAAGGAGAAGAAGACGGGTGGAAGGAAGGGGCAATGGGAAAGAAATGGAAGGGAGACTAGGGAAGGGAAAGGATGAAAGGCAGTGAAGGATATGGACAAGAAACAAGGGAACAAGAGAACGAGATGGGGTGGGGGACAGAAATAAAGGGGTAGAAATCAGGAAGAAAGGGGTAGGGAGAAAGCCGCTAAGAACTGGGGTAAGGGATGGGGACAGAAATAAAGGGGTAGGAAACAGGGAGAAAGGGGTAGGGAGCAGGGAGAAAGCGACGAAGGACTGGGGTAAGGGGTGGGGGACAGAAATAAAGGGGTAGGAAACAGGGAGAAAGGGGTAGGGAGCAGGGAGAAAGCGACGAAGGACTGGGGTAAGGGGTGGGGGACAGAAATAAAGGGGTAGGAAACAGGGAGAAAGGGGTAGGGAGCAGGGAGAAAGCGACGAAGGACTGGGGTAAGGGGTGGGGGACAGAAATAAAGGGGTAGGAAACAGGGAGAAAGGGGTAGGGAGCAGGGAGAAAGCGACGAAGGACTGGGGTAAGGGGTGGGGGACAGAAATAAAGGGGTAGGAAACAGGGAGAAAGGGGTAGGGAGCAGGGAGAAAGCGACGAAGGACTGGGGTAAGGGGTGGGGGACAGAAATAAAGGGGTAGGAAACAGGGAGAAAGGGGTAGGGGGCGGGGAAAAAGGGGTAGGGAGCAGGGAGAAAGCCGCTAAGAACTGGGGTAAGGGGTGGGAAACATAAATAAAGGGGTGGAAAACAGGAAGAAAGGGATAGGGAGCAAGGCAAAAAGGGTGGAGGAGGGAAATGTGAAAGGAAGAGGGAAAAGGGTGGGGGACAGGGATACATTAATGGGGAACAGGGAGATAGGGGTAGGTAGTAGGGTGAAAAGGGTGAAGGGGAGAAAAGTGTTAAAGGAAGGGGGAAAGGGGTGGGGGAAAAGGAATTGTGGAATGGTGGAGGGTGGGTGGGTGAGTGTAGGAAGATGAGGGAAAGAGAAAAAAAAGCGTCGAAGATGGAGAGGTAGATGTCCTCCAAACCAGCCAAGTTTGGAAGTGAAGGCACACTGTCTGGCCCGTCCTTGGTGGCGACTGTAGCAGTCGTGATGACACGGTTCCATCAATTTGGGCATGAGTTCTGTCCCTGACCTCTGGCCTCCAAGGGCTGGCTGCATT
The DNA here is from genome assembly GCA_034096865.1 of Theodoxus fluviatilis. Lineage (NCBI taxonomy): Eukaryota > Metazoa > Mollusca > Gastropoda > Cycloneritida > Neritidae > Theodoxus > Theodoxus fluviatilis. The sequence continues at coordinate 7,630 of JAWQFJ010023797.1, read as the reverse complement.
ACAAAAGCGTGCCATCGCTCCCGCCCAGGACAGAGAAAAGATCACAAGAACAAGCGGGTGAAGAACTGAAAGAAACGCTTGGGGACAAGATAGAAGGGAAGGGTGGTAGGGGTGTGGGGTGGGGAGGAGGAGTAAAGAGAAGATGTCAAGGAGAAGGGGGATACGGTGGGGATTGGCAAAAAGACTCACAGATGGAGGACTAGGAGGAAGGCTGGACCAAACGACACTACACACACATACACACACACATACACACACACACACACACACACACACACACACACACACACACACACAGATGGAGACGTGGAGGAAAAGCAGCCTGGTGCCACGTGCCGACGTCCTTCGGGTCGCATTCTCCACCGCCGTGTTTACTTCTGCCACATCCGGGGCTGTGCCCCTTCCAGGCGATGACGTGTTTGTAGGTGCTGGCTGGATGCGAGTGTGTGTGTTTAGACAACGCGATGATGAGTGGACACGGGGAAAAGGGGGGGTTGGCTGCAGTGTCCAGACAGAAAAGCCTCCTGCACAGCAGCTGCCCCGTGTTCTCCCTGCCCTCCCTCCACCAACGTCTCAGACCCGCATGGAATGCATCTTTTTGTTCTCATCCATCTTATCTCGAGTGTTTGTGTTATCTCTGCTTTCAGTTTTCTCCTCCGCTGTGTTGTTTGATAGTAGACGCCCGGCGCTCTGTTTATCATGAGACATACATCTTCTGGAATGTGTTGCCAGCTGCCTTCCTCAGCCCCGGCGTGACGATTGGCAGTCCGAGAAAACCGACGTCTGGACGTGGCGCTGGTCATAGTCTCAGGCTCTTTCGCGAGCGAGTCCTTTTACACAGTTACATTGCAAAGCTGTGAGACATTACGTTCTTATATGCAAATAGCTTGGTATCCATTTCAATACGAAGCTAAAGTAAATTAGGTAAGCAGACACATGTGCATAGGAACAAGAGTATAAGCACGTTCGCAAGTATATATCGCTGCGGAAAAAGTATTGACCACTTACGTTTTTTCAGTTTTTTCGACTTACTGCAATGTTGACTACTTTATTCCAAGTAATACAATTGCAAATATATGGGAAAATTGTTAATACATGTTTGTGCGATTATTTCACATACTTATTGATATCAGAATGATGAAAATACAACATTTATTGCAGATCAACAGATGACACGGTCAAAAACGTCTTTAAAATGTTTTCACCTCTCTTAACTCTTCCAGCATGCTAATGAATGTAACCCTTTATTACATTAACAAAGCGTTTAATAATGACAAAGGGTGATTGAAAGAAGATTATCGGATAATAAAACATCATCAGTGATGCCAAGCAAAATCAGAGAACTCTCCGGGGAGGGTCGAATCAAGGTGGTCACCCTTTTTAAGAGGGATACAGCCAGAGGAAGACAGCAGGGAGAGTAGGTGTATCCAAGACAGCGGTTCATCATATCATTAAGAAGTTTCAAGCCCGTGGGACAACACTCAACTGCAATGGAAGGGGAAGAAAGAGGCTGAATACCAACTGAGATGACCGTCAACTCCTCAGGGCATCTCTTCACAACAGGCGAGCCACATCACCACAGCTAAAACGCGAACTGTGAGAAGATTGCTGGAAAACAATCTTCATGACTGCAAGGCAAGGAGGAAGCCACTAGTGAAAGAATGTCAGTGAAAGCAGAGGATGCAATGGGCATTTCTGCCTATCTTACAAATTGACCTTGCTCATAAAGAAATTAAAACATGGATAATTAAGACAACAAATACACAGTAGCTAATCTTTGTACAACAGTTGGTAAGGTATATGAAAAATATGATCAACAATGACAAAGATTTTAGTAGATGCCTTTGACAACTGTCAGCTCAGTGAGTCTTCAAGTTCAAGCAATACGTGTCATATGTACAGGCGACAGCAGTGAGATCATCTGAATAGATAATCACGTATGGATGCTTTAAAAGACTTCATGGAAGTATTGTTCCTTAGGTGCAATGGGAGTGTATTCCATATCATAACACCTGAATATGTAATACAGTAGTCGCCGCTTATAAAACACGCGGTTAATAAAAACAGCGGTTTTTTCAAAACAGTTTGTCCGGTCCGGATTTACATCGTTACTGATGGACATGTTCAACACGCAAACGGTTAATAAAAACGCAGCTTATTAAAAACACTATTGTTCGGTCCCGATGTGTTTTTAATAAGCGGCGACTACTGTACTGCCTTTGAAAATGTCTACTCTAGGTTGTGGTAGAATGCAAGTGTTGCGAGATAGTGAATGGCTTGTTTGGGGACGAATGAAGAGATCAGTAAGATACTTCGGTGCTCGTGAATGAGCAATTTTGTGCATAAGGATGCATTTATTGAGAACGAGGTGTTTATGGAAGGGTAGTAAGCCAAGATTTTTTATCTTTTCATCCGTAGACAATGTTGAGTCGGAAATAATAAGCTTGGCAGCTCGTCTGTACAGTGATTTAATCTTGTTCAAGTGCACTGCCATGGAGCCATCCCATACAACAGATGCAAAATTAATATGGGAATTTATGTGTGCGTGAAAAAACATTCCGCATGCATCAGTGATGACAAAATGCCTCAGTTTGGAGAGCAGGAAGATGTTCTTAGCAATAGTTTTGCATAAGGAATTGACATGTTGTTCCCAAGTTAGTTGTTCATCAACAATTATGCCTAGCACTCTGTGTTCAGAAACTTGCTCAATTATTTTCTAGCATAAGGTTAATGGTTAGGGGTTGTCGTTGACGTTTTTGTCTTGTAGTTAGGATCATGCACTTGGTTTTTGATGGGTTTATGACCATTCTATTTGTCGAACACCATTTTTGTAAATCATCAAGGGTAACGTTCAGGGTGCATTGGATGGAATTTATGCTTCTGTCGCTTACGCTGATAATGGTGTCATCTGCAAACATAGTGCATTTGATACTTTCATTTGATATACTCAATGGTAGATCGTTGATATACAAGCTGAAGAGCAATGGACCTAAAATTGAGCCTTGTGGAACCCCTGACTTTACGAATCGTCTCGAGGAAAACGACCCGTTGACATAGACACATTGGCTTCTATGCGTCAAGTGCGATCGGAAGAAGGAGACTGATGTTGGATTTTGCAAGTGCACCGAGAATTTATCATAGAGAATTTCGTAGTCAACTAAGTCAAATGCCTTTTTCAGGGTCAAGAAAATGGTACCAGACAGTTCGCGGTTGTTTATGGCTGATAGCCAGTCATTCACCAGGAAGGATAAAGCAGTTTGGCAGGAGTGATGGGAGGGAAAGCCGGATTGCAATTGATATAATAAGTCAAATTGGTCAAGATACGAGAAAAGATGTTTGTAAACGTGTCTTTCTAGTGGTTTGGAGATAAGAGGCAAAATTGAGATGGGACGGTAATCGTCAGGTACTGAAGCAGTCTTAGATTTAGGCAGTGGAATGACTTTGGAATGCTGAAGACGAGACGGGAAGATACTGTTTCTTATACACAAGTTATAAATGTGTGTCAATGAAGGCAGTATGGCGGGGAGCGAAATTTTTAGTAAATGAGAATTGATGCCATCAAGGTCCGTGGATCGTTTGCTTGAAAGTTGAAAGATGTTGAGAGAGAGAGAGAGAGAGAGAGAGAGAGAGAGAGAGAGAGAGAGAGAGAGAGAGAGAGAGAGAGAGAGAGAGACTTTGACATTGACTTTGACTTTTTATTGTTTTTAGGCATGATAGATTACAGGTGGACGAGTCACATGATACATAATCAACTGCAGTTTTCCTCTCGACGATTCATAGCATAGTGGATATACATAGCCACATTTTTTAATGTTATCATATTTGTAGTGGACATCAATTGGAAAATATTTATTCCTGGATTCAGATGTTGTCCGAGGAATTTTTTTCGTGAGTTATCATAGTGTGTACATTGTACCAAAAAGTGGTTTTCATCTTCATTTTCTCGACAAAAGGGGCATTTGAGGTCATTGCTCAGTGGAGTAAAACGGTGCCTATTTTTTTCAGGTTGTTGACACCAAACCTAAATCTTGAATAAGCATCACGAAACTTTTTAATTGTTATAACATGCAGGTACTCTTCTTCTCCGAAGAAATTTTTGAACGAAGCGTACCAGCTATATCTTTCACTGGCGGCATTTTCCTCGTGCCATTGTTGGCAATAGCAGTCGCGGAGTCTTTGCTTGAATGCCTTTAGGAAGGATTTTTCATTACCGACTCCGCCATTTAGCCATACATAGGCAAAACCATATCTTGACAAGCAATTTTCAATGAATACTGTCCATTTCCTATTTGGGGAGACATTACAGTTGAGAAGCCAGAGATATGCTTGTTTGGGGAGCCTGCTGTTTGGCATTTTGCACACTTTAAGCCAATATTTTATCGCTCTCGTGCAGGCTGAATGGGATAAAGGGTACCTTCCTAGGTCCCCGTATACCACGTGATTAGGGGTATAGCTATACAGGCCAAGAATCCTTTTACAGGCAAAAGTATGGGCTTTTTCTACTATGTCTGTATTACTCATGCCCCATATCTCCGCACCGTACAGCAGGAGAGATTGCACCTGTGAGTCGAATATTTTAAAGAAGACGGTTGTGCTTAAGCTATGCAGACTCCACATTGTCTTCAATACTTGAGCGACTCTTTGCTTCCCCCTGGTTGCTAGGTCTTCCAGATGTACATTAAAAGATAGTCTCGTAGAAAAAGTAAACCCAAGATACTTGTAATTGTTTACGACTTCTAGGTTCATGCCAGCCAGGGTCCATCTTTCTCCCTGTGCTAAACGTCCTCCCTTACGAAAAACCATCACCTTGGTTTTCTGCACGTTAACCTTCAGCCCCAATGTGCTGGACGCCTGGGCAAGGTTATTAATTTGGTCTTGTAAACCGCTAGGTGTGGTAGACAGGAGAGCAACGTCATCAGCGAATAACAAGGCAAAAATCTCGGGAGTACCGGGTTGTAGCTGGACCCCGTGTTTCCCCATTTTCCTCACATGATGAGCTACAACATTTATATACAGGGAGAAAATTATCGGACTCTCTAATGCCCCCTGCTTTACGCCCGCGGGGCATCTGAAAAAATCTGACGTTACACAGTTCCATTTGACGCATGCTTCAACGTTTCGGTACATTGCTTTCAGCATATTTAAGAATTTTTTGGAAAGACCAGAGTTCGCTAGAACCTTCCAGAGTTGTTTCCTATAAACCGAATCGAAGGCCTTCTCGAAGTCGACGAAGGCAACATAGAATTTACCCCTTCCTTCGCCATGGACGTGTTTGAGGACCATACAGTAGAGGGTAAGGACATGGTCGATGGTGTTCTGAAGCCTGCCTGTTCCTGACATACTTTGTCTTCTTCCTCCGTCCAACAACGCAGTCGGCGTGTCAGGATGGAAGCAAAAACCTTGCTAAGTGTGCAAAGTAATGAGATCCCTCTGTAGTTATTCGGGTCCAGCCTATCGCCCTTCTTGTACAGAGGAACCACTACAGACCGGGACCATTCAGGAGGGAAGTAGTGGGAGTCATAGAGCGTATTAAATAATTTCGTTAGAAAAGGAGCAATTAGATCACCGCCGGCTTTGTAGCATTCGCCTGGAATCTTATCTATCCCTGCCGATTTCCGTGATTTTATTCTGCGAAGAGTTGTCTTTACTTCCTCCAAAGTAATGGGCTCATCTAGAATTGAGTTTGTTACGATAGCTACGGGTGTTTGGGAATCTTTGAGTATCCCGGTCAATGCGAGCTTTTCATCATAATTGTTCACGTAAAGTTTTTCAAAGTGATCTTTCCAGGTTGTCAATTTAATTTCAACGTTACCAGAATACTTTTGCGTTGCGTTTCTCACTTGTGTCCAAAACGAGCGAGCATCTTTGATGCTGTCTATAAGCTTGATGCTGGTTAAGTGAAAATGACTTCTTTTCTTGGCACGGATTAAGCTTTTGTAAACTTTCCTCTCAGCTAGGTATTTTTCTTTATGCACTGAAGATTTCGTTTTCCTATATTGGAAAAGGGATCTTCTTGCATCACGTTTAGCAGTGCGACATTCATGGTCGTACCAAACAGACATAGTTCTAGCCACTGGTGAATTGGCAAGGACCTTCTTTTCCATACACTGAATACAAGAAAGGATGGCAGTATTAAATATCTGAAGGGCAGAGTCTATGGAATTATGTGTCATTTGTGATGCAGCCTCCAGCTGCCTCTTAATGTCAGGGCTTTCTAAGTTTTCCAGAAATGTAGGGGCTTTCGTTGGATCCCATCGTAATTGAGATACATATACTTTCTCTGAAAGGACATTACAGTTTAGGTTTTCTGGCCCAATCGTTATTTCAAGTGGCATGTGGTGACTTTCCACCCTGTTGCCAACGGCTAGTTCCACTGGGAAGTTTGAGTTATCAGTATCCATCAAGCAGTAGTCAATGACGCTGTTACCATGGGGAGAAAGGTAAGTATATCGTCCCTCACTATCTCCAAGTGTGCACCCGTTAAGGATAATTAATCGGTGGATCTGACATAGACTCTTAAGGAGGACGCCAAAGTTATTGGCAACGCCATCTTGTGATGTTCTGAGTTGTTTGAGATTGGGACACCTACAGCTTTCCCCCACCCATGTATCATCTTCATCGTGGTCAGGGCTTGCTGTTCTAATATCCCATTTCCCCACCCTGGAATTCAAATCGCCACAAATCATTAATGCCGACTCGGGGAAAGTTTCCTGACATTCAAGGATTATGTCCTCTAGGATATTTAAATTGCAATTTGTGACCCTTCCGTTATAGTAAGGGGAGTCTTGCGGCGGAATGTATATGCAGACTACAATGATATGTACATTAGCCACATCTGAAAGCCTGAATACTACCACATTATCGGCATCAACAGTCAACGGAGTTATGTGTTGCGAGATCGACTTTTTTACGAGGAGAACCAGACCCCCTGATCTACGTCCTTGTCTGGAGAGTTTTATAGCAGGGGAATGTAATATAAGATAACCATCAAGGTAATGTGTAAAATCAAAGTTCTCAGTAGTGAAAGTCTCCAGCAGGCAACAAATGTCAAAAGATCCGAGATACTCAAGGAACCCTGGCTCTCCTAATTTTGCAGCAAGGCCTTCAATATTCCAAGAGACCATGCGGAGGCTGTCTATTCCACAATCAAGCTGCCTCACGCTAGGTTCACGGCGATTGTGTTCGGCTTCCGAGGAGACCGCGTTGATCGGGCGTCGGCCGACACGTCATCCATTCAGTAGATGGGTACTTCCACGTGATTCAGGACCTCCTTTGTGGCGCAGTCGTCCCTCCCACGCGGAGAGAGAGATGTTGCTGGTTGAGGGGGCGGTCGGGGGTTCCACACCATTGCGGCTAGGAGAACGTCTGCCACCAGAGCCGCTGTTGCCGTCACTGCGTGAATCACCCGTACCTGGACTCTGACGATTTCCCGTGGTCCTAGCCACTGCCATTGTTGGGTTTTCCGTGGATCTTTGGGGTACTCCGTTTGGTTTTAACCACACTAACAGAGTACTTTGTTTGGGAGGGCCTGATGATTTCGCAGAACTAATTAAAGGTGGGGAATGGATGCGTACAGACGGAGCCTGTAGGTTGAGTAGTGCTTGCACTGTTTCTTGAGGTTCTAGAGGGG
>JAWQFJ010023796.1:5000-26915 GCA_034096865.1 Theodoxus fluviatilis | reverse complement strand
GGACCCAGGGGGGGGTTCCAGGGGTTCCGGAACCCCCCCCCCCCTAGAAAAAGCATGTACCTTGGTTTGAGTTTTTTTTTTTTTAATAAATATTTTTTGTGTGTGTCTCTAACAAATTATATTCTGATTCATGGTGAAATCCGATGAGAAAAAAGGTACCCCCCCCCTCCCCCCAACACACACTGCCAGGCCGGCCCCCCCCCCCCCCCCCCCCCCCAAGTACAGCACTGTACTCTTGTCAGCCAGGCAGCCTGAAATAAATCCCACTGCGCTAAACCAACACTGAACAAAAAATAGCCCTTACGTGTTCGACTAGTCAGCGCATACTACGCAAGACAACTTCCGGTTCTCGAGTCGCCGCATTCAATTTCCACACTCAGCTGTGGTCATGGACACTAGATGTAGTGTCCATGGCTGTGGTTGATTTGTGTTTCAATTCTCCAAAGTTCTTTCAAGTTGAAGTATAATGCCGAGAAAGAAACCCCTTAAACCTGCCGATGCCGCAGGCACAAAGAAGCTGAGCAGTTTTTTTGCTCCACAGCCGTCAGCATCTGATGTTGAAGGTAAGATTCCAGTTTCTTTTTCAGTCGCGCGCATCTCAAAACAATGGAAGTAATCAGCATGTGGCGGGAAATGGAGGACCAAGCAGACCTGGGTACCCGTACGAATTTTGCGTATTAATACGCAAGAAAAAATGGAATACGAAAATAACGCATGCCTCTGAAAAAATACGCGGAAAAAATGCAGCTTTTGCGTATTCCTAAATGTGCAATTTCGCGCGATAAAGTCCACGTCAGGCACGCGTGGCCCATATCCAGAACGGTGTTCCAGCCAAGGGAGAGCGGAACAGACAGTTGGAATCCTCTGAGTTTACTTTAGAGATAAATCGGGGTTAAAATAACTCGCCGTTCTGGATACAGGCCCTGTTTCCGTTGAAGTTTGAGTGGCTTTCTCTCTCTCTCTCTCTCTCTCTCTCTCTCTCTCTCTCTCTCTCTCTCTCTCTCTGTCTGCCTCTCTCTTCTCTGTCTCTGTCTGTCTGTCTGTCTGTCTGTCTGTCTGTCTGTCTGTCTGTCTGTCTCTCTCTCTCTCTCTCTCTCTCTCTCTCTCTCTCTCTCTCTCTCTCTCTCTCTCTCTCTCTGTATGTGTGTGTGTGTTTCTTGGTTGTTTTATCCAACCTGCACTGTACTGAAAATCATAGGCTTGATCACTTCAAGTTCCTGGAGGTTATACGGTAAGCACATTTTCTTGGAAGAGATTCCGTAGCCGTGCGGTACGGCTACCGAATTTATTTTTTGTAGGTAGCTGTACGGCCTCGTACGGTTTATATACCCAACTGCGTGGTTGGATATATCAATATCATAACTCCATCCCACGTTTGACTCTCAACGGGTGGTCCCTGCGACCTAACTCCAGGGCCCGACGCTGATGTTGGACACAAACGTGACCGGGTTTAGGTAAAACAATGCCTTCTGTGTCCTTGCCTCATCCAGGTCGGGAGATGACTGCGGAGAGTGACTGCGGGTTCCACAGGCCTAGGGCCAGTGACCACCGCACTTTTCACAATGTGATTGCTCCACATTGTTCGTGTTTATTTATTCGGTTATCTGCAGCACGACGGCTGCCCTGTGCTCCCAGAACTCTTTGACAGAACCCTTTCTAGCGTTCCTTTTGCCTTTCGACTGCTGCTCAAACTTTTGATTGAATGCGTTTCGGTAGCATCACCGTTTCTTCAGAGAAGATTAATTTGCGCAGTTGAATTGCGATTTTGATTGTTTAGCCGCTTGGATACGTTTGAATAGGCCTACTGTGTGTGTGATGCTCTAGTTGCGAACATGAACAGTGTAACAGTAATGTCGGTGAACTCCCCGGACAAGCAAAGTCAGTACGTCAGGCGGGGTGGCGGCCACCATAAGGCAGATCGAGTGTGTGTGTGGTCAAGGGGCAGTTAACTCTTCACTTGCATTGCCACTTCAAATTTTTTTTGGGTGTCCTTGAATGACTGCGGAGTATCATTGTGCAAACCAAAAGCTGCATTTTTGAAATGTCGGTCCGCGCAAAAAATACGCACAGTTTTTAAAAAATACGCATATCTGAACCAGTGAGTACGCAGAGGCAAAATTTGGGGTAACCAGGTCTGACCAAGCTAGGTTCGGGTTTCGAGTCGGCGAGTGGGGGGAAGGTGTTCATGGTGTTGTCGAAGTCAAATTTGACTAACAACAGAAAGAGAGTTTACGTAGAGCGAGAAAAAGTAATGATAATTAAAAGATTTCAAACTTTTATCAGCTTGCAAAGCAGTTCCACTTGATTGGGGGGGGGGGGGGGGGGGGGGCGAGGGGGGGGGGGGGGAGCGGTTTTGAAAGGCAACTTAAAACATTAGCACATGTCTAACTGTATAGTATTTCATTTATTGATTCTTATTCGGACTCCTTTCCTAATTTTGATTTTTTAGATTTGTTTATTTTGACTTCCAACCCCCCCCCCCCCCCCCTAGTTAAAAAAAACCACTTTTGTTGTTGTCGTAATTAATGCCGTGAATTAATAGGAATTATTGTCAACAAAAGACAGTAACATTTACTGTCACTACATTCATCTCGTGACAAAAGTTATTTTGTTATATGTATTATTATTTTCTACGCTGAAGCGTCCCCAGACAAGAATCGCTTTGGATGTTTATATAACTGTATACTTGTGGCTAACAGGCACTGCTCTGTGACGTTTTCTTCTGTCTAATGCACTCTATTTTTTTATAACAAAAAATGTTTATTAATTTTTGTGTCTGATCCAGGATCAACTTCAACTTCTGAGAAAAGGAAAGCTGACAGTGATGAGGACCTGGCAGAGCATCAGCAACAATGTTCAGAGAGTCAGGATGAATCATGTGGTAAGACATTGAATTAATTTTGTGGGGCTTTTTATTGAAATTATGGCATAACATTCAGTATGGAAAAGACTAAAGAGTCTGTGTGTACATTGTAATTGTCTAACTGCAGCAGTTGTGGTCAAAATAGTGCAATTCTTCTTCCAGTCAGTTATGGCAAGCATGAGTTAGAATCCGTTTTAAAATGCTGTTATTCAACAATTATCAAATAATCTATATTTTTGTGATTATGAAGGTCTCTGACTGAGTTATAAATATTACACATGGATACATTTATGTTACACGATCAAGTTTATTAGGCCCCCCCCAAAAAAATAGGTGTGGTTAGGGTAACCCGACCTACCCTATTCTGGGGCGCCGACCCTACATCTTTTTATTGAAAATGTTGAAATTTTTAAAAAATATTAAATCAAAGTTGTGGGTTGAGGGAGAGATCGATCGTTCAGTCTCAGGAAACAACCCGTGCAGGCGACGCGGCATGCAAAGGGAAGTACAACTTACCTCCATAGTCCATGAGGAAAAAAAAGTTTTAAAAAAAGAAAACGTTATAGCCTACCTACCTACCCTATTTTTGGGGGCTATGTTACCCTAACCACACCTATTTCTCTTTTTTTTTGGCCTTACAGAGAATCTACACATTTCTTTTGACATTCTTTGTGTATTGAGATTTTGTTTTAATTTCCAGAGCTTTTCATGGTTTAAAATTGCCATTTTTCTGTTCATATCTAGACCCTGACCAAGACAGCTTACTGTCAACAAGTTGTTCAACTTCAAGTACCGTCAATTTGAAGAAAAAGAAGGTGGATAAAGATGACAACACCCAGCATCATTTTCAAGATACGGTGTCAGATTCAGACAGAGCTAACTCATTTTCTGGTAAGCCTTTTTATTTCATAACGGAATATTCGCCTACATTCTGGCCAAGGCAGACATGACGATGGATGTGGCTCAGGCATATGGCCGTTTAGCATGAAATCCACCATTCATTTATTTTGATGTCAGTTTGAACCCTTATAGAGAATGCTAGACCCTAGCAAAGTACAAATTTATTATTGAATGCATATAATATAGATTTGAAAAAAAAAGAAAAAAAATTAAAAGACAAATGCCATAGTATCGGTCACAAGCTTTTGACACTTCACAGGCCTTCTTCAGAGAATTTGTTGGGCATGATTAGCAGATATGAAATTAGAATATAAAACTATCAGTAACTTTTATGCCATATTGCATCAGATGACATGTGGCTTTTGAAAGTGTAAATTATATAAAATTTAACAGCAATATGAAATTTGTGTGTGAATTTATTTTGTTTATTTTGGTTTTTCAGAGGAAGTCTCACCCAGCTCCAGTCCGCTTCTGTCTCGTTCTTCTGATATTGGGACGTACATGGGCCAGTCACTGAGTGAGGAGGACAAATTATTCTTGATGAAGGAACATTTCAAACCACCCTCTGGCTTCAGCTTTCCTGTGACAGTCATGAACAACAAGAACCGCAAGTTCCAGACCCAGTGGCTTGATCGTTACAGTTGGCTTGTGTACTCACCATCTGTTGACGGTTGTTTCTGCAAGTGCTGCGCCCTTTTTGCCAAAGGTGATGGTCTTGGTAAATTGGTTACATCTGCCTACAAGAATTGGAACAAGGCAGCAGATCATCTGAAAGATCATGAGACGAAGGGATACCATGCCACTGCTTTTGAAAAGGCGGAAAATTTCACGTCCACTATGACGCAAAAGCAGACTGACATCAAGAATCAACTGGACGCCAAAGCAGCTGCACAGATAGAAACCAACAGGCAAATCTTGGCATCGGTCGTCAAAACTGTTGTCTTCTGTGGTAGAAACGGTTTGGCCCTGAGAGGAAACAACGATGATGGTGTCCTAGCAGAAAACAACAGCAGCAAATTCAACGAACTGTTGAAGTTTCGAGTTGATTCAGGCGATACTGTGCTAGAAAAACATCTTGCCACATGCAAACAGAATGCCACATACGTATCAAAAAGAACTCAGAACAATCTCATCAACATAATAGGGGAGCAAATCAGGGACAGGATCCTGTCCAAAGTGAAAACAGCTAAACATTTCTCCCTGCTTGCCGATGAAGCAACAGACTCTGGCAACTGGGAGCAGCTGGCGGTGGTTCTCCGGTATGTTGACGAAGATGGAGAAATCCATGAAGACTTTGTCGAGTTTCTGCCCTGTGACTCAATCAAAGGAGAGGCCATTGCAGACCAACTTCTGCAGTGCCTACAAAGGTGGGGCCTTGATATGAAGGACATTCGGGGCCAAGGGTATGATGGCGCCTCAAATATGGCAGGCAAGTTCAAAGGCGTGCAAGCCAGGATCTTGGCCTTGAATGAGAAGGCCATGTACTTCCATTGTGCAGCCCATTGTTTAAGCCTTTGTATCGTGAAATCCTGCGAAAATGACACTGTCAAAAAGATGCTGAATACCATGACATACCTGGCTCTCTTCTTCAACCGTGCCCCAAAGCGGCAAAGAAAGCTGGAGGAGGTCATTGAACGTGCCTTTCCTGACACGCGGAAGAAGAAGATGGTGGACCTGTGCAAGACACGCTGGGTGGAAAGGCACCATGCGTTTGAAACTTTCTCGGACATGTACATGGTCCTGTACGACTGTTTGGGGCAGATGGTGGCTGGCAGAGTGACAGAAGAGTGGGACTGCGAGACTATTGCAAAAGCTACAGGGTTTCTGCACACCATGTCAAGTGCAGATTTCCTGGTGGCTTTTGTCGTCACAAGAAATTGCCTCCGGTACATCGAACCTCTGACCACCAGCCTGCAGAAAAGAGCACAGGACATTGTGAAGGCCTATGCTGAACTTGCAGATCTCACGAACACTGTCAATAGGCTCAGGACAGACATTGACAATGTGTTCTCAGAATGGTTTGTTGAGGCCAACCAAATGTCTCGCAACTTAGTTGAAGAAGATCTTCGACGCCCAAGGATTGCGCCGAGGCAGTTGCTTCGAGAAAATCACCCTGCTGAAACCTCTGAGAAATACTACCGTGCGTCAGTTGCTGTTCCTTTCCTTGACAACATGAGAAACCAACTGGAGGAGAGATTCAAGCATTCTGACCTTGCCAAAGATGGCCTGCTGCTTGTGCCCACCAATATCATCAAGCAGTTTCCAAATGGATGTCATGCTGTCCCGGATGGTGTCAAGTGCCTGGCCGCCCTTTGGGAGCAGGACTTGAAGAATTCTACAAATGTTGACACAGAATTTGTGAGATGGGTCGATAAGTGGAACAGAGCGAACACAGGGGTTGACCCAACTACGAAGCAAAAACCTGTGATTCCCACTTCACTCACAGAAGCCCTAAAAGTGTGCGACAAGGAATTTTACCCGAACTTGCATCAGATGCTGATCCTCATGTGCACTCTGCCAATCACTACAGCAGAGTGTGAACGTTCAATGAGCCGACTTCGGATCCTGAAAACTTACCTTCGGTCAACAATGGGGGCAGAGCGCTTCAATGGATTAGCCCTCATGCAGATCCACAAAGACAGCTTTCCTGTGGACGTTGGAGCGGTTGTGGAAACATTCGCTGTTCGATATCGAACTCACATGGCGCTGCTCCCAGAAACCTTGCTGAACAAATGAACTTATCCAGCCCTTGACTTGACACTTCTCCCCTGCCAGAGCCACAGGCAGTCTGACACAAGAACTTTCCATGCTGAAAGATAGGTCAGTGGTATTTTCTTTAAATGCTTTTTTTGGGAAGGGAGGGGGGGAGGGGGCTAAACTTTTACTAGTTTTAGCACCAAAAACAATGCTGCTCTTACCCCTCAAAACAAGGCCCAGAATGCACCAGATTGCACAGATTTTAACCGTTTTTCAAAATTTTCCGGGGGGGCATGCCCCCGGACCCCCCTTGTTTGCGCGCCTGCTTCGCTGGCGCGCGCTCGTGGCTTCGCCACTTCGCTGATTTGTCCCCCCAACCAAAAAGGAACCCCCCCCCCACAACTCATTTGGTCCGGCCCTGGTGTGTGTGTGTGTGTGTGCGTGCGTGTGTGTGTGTGTGTGTGTGTGTGTGTGTGTGTGTGTGTGTGTGTGTGTGTGCGGGTGTGTGTATATGGGTGTGGGGGGAGTGGGTGTGGGGGGAGTGTGTGTGTGTGTGTGATGGTGTGTGTGTGTGTGTGTGTGTGTGTGTGAGAGAGGAGAGAGAGAGAGAGAGAGAGAGAGAGAGAGAGAGAGGGAGAGAGGGGGAGGGGGAGGGGGAAGGGGGGGAGGGAGGGGGGAGGGAGGGAGGGGGGGGGGAGGGGGGAGGGAGGGGGGAGGGATGGAGGGGGGAGGGGGGGAAGGAGGGAGAGAGAGTGCGTGTGTACCACTTTATTGCTACGGGACTGGTGTCTGCCATAGGATCTTTGGTGTCTGTGTGAGGCAGGCTCCCCTCCCCCCTCCCCTCCTTCCTCTCCCTCCCTCTCTCCCCCTCCCCCACCCTCTCTCTCTCTCTCTCTCTCTCTCTCTCTCTCTCTCTCTCTCTCTCACACACGCGCGCGACTGCCATCTCGAAGCACGCGTTTACTTCGGCTCTGCCTGATTTACGCCTCTAGTTGACACAGAAGCAGCATTATGCCAGTTGTAGGGTTACCAACAGCTGTTGAGGTAGCGCTGTCTTCGCTGCTCGAGTCGGACGAGCTTTCGTCGTGGAAGGTGGCAGGGGAGTCTGACGGTGTCGTCGTTGTGCTGCGATTCAGGCCGAGCGACGGGCAGCCATTGCTGGCGAGCGAGACACGTCGAGGGCACTGGAGAAGAAAGCCTCCCGCACAGCTCCGACGCGACCTGCGGCGTGCACAGAGGAACCGTGCCTTCGGTGAGCAAACTTTTCGACATCATGTTGAAAATAGCGTCGTTACTGGCTCGAATTTCGAACTTGATAATAATGCTGATGTTGCACAAACTTCACGGGCCTCTACGTCATCTTGCCCTCGCCCCCCGACAGCCGTGACCTTTGACCCAACACGCTTCGCTGCACAAACATCAAGTGATCTTGGAATTCCTGCTGGTGCTGAGGTGCAGGCGGATTCTCCTTCCACCGACACAGACACCATCACTGATCAGCCAGCAAGTGATGACAGAGAGTGGGTGAGGGAGATGGTGGACGCGATAATGTCGAGGGGGAAGGACGGACAGAGAGGGAGTGAGTTCGGCGAGGACAGAGAGGGCCATGTGGTGTCATTTGGTGCTTTTAAGCCGGTGGTGGAGACGGACGCAACTCAACCGGTCTCGGAGACTACGTCACCCAGGCCACTATCCAGAGATGTCGCCCCCTGTGAGGGATCCAGTTCCACCAGTCAGAGGCCTGATCCTCTTGCGGCAAAGCCTCCATCAACGACAGCTCCATCGCAGTCCAAGAGCCAGCCAGCAGCCAGACACAACAAACCCGAAGACACTGCGTGCGACACGGCAAGCACGAGAAGCATGCGGAGCAGCAGGTCTGCAGTGAAGCAGGCCATGCGTGAACGAGCCGCACGGACGTTCCAGAAATAACGAACTGTTCAACGTCTCGATCAGTTTCCTCGTTCGTGCGCGTAAAACTTGCAAGACTGGCGGCCAGTCTTGAACCCTACCATGTACATAGCCGCACGTTTCTCTTGAACTTTTGTAATGGGCCGGTGGCCTACACAAATAAATTTTTTCGTTCGTTCGTTCGTTCTCTCTCTCTCTCTCTCTCTCTCTCTCTCTCTCTCTCTCTCTCTCTCTCTCTCAGGTTGGGTTTTGAAAAGGCTACTCGACTGTGGATAATATATTTGTTCTTTATTCTGTCATTCAACGTTATTTACAAAGAAAAAGTTTATGTAGCTTTCGTTGATTTCAAAAAAGCATTCGACACTGTCAATAAGGCCGCGCTCTGGGAAATACTTTATTTGTACGGCATATGTTGCTGCAAATGCTTCAGGCCATGTATACACATATAATATGTAGGGTAATAAGATGCAATGGTTGCTATTCAGAGCCTTTTGACAGTAACTCGGGGCTGAAACACATTGCAAAATGTCGCCGATAATTTTTGCTTTGTTAGTGAATTATGTTTCAAAATGGTAATTAAGCTTGAAAAACATGGTGCCCAAGTTAGGCCAAGCAACATCATATACTTGTTGCTCTATGCTGATGATATTGTACATATATCGAACACTGTAGTAGGTTTGCAGAACCAATTAAGTCATCTGAAAAAAGACTCTGATGCTGTTGTTCGTAAGAGGGTAAAGGGAGGGAACTTGGCTCCAACATGTGCTTCGTGCCGCACAAGGTTTTACGGGTCTGAACTCGCTCATCTCATCACGCGTTGATGTTTGGTGAATGTGAAGAAATAGATGGAGACGGAAAAAGGTGGAGACGGGAAAAGGTGGAGACGGGAAAATGTGGAGACAGGAAAAGGTGGAGACGGGAACAGGTGGAGACGGGAACAGGTGGAGACGGGAAAAATATTATCTAGTATCTAGTATTATGTAAATTACGGTTTTGAGCACCTATGTGTTGCCCAGACAATTCGCAATGAAAGAGAATTTATCAGAGAATTGAAGAATCGTGTTGTCTTGGTATATCGGAGCAACTGGGAACCAAATTGTTAAGTAGTGGGAGATATTCTTTTTATCGTCAAATAAAAATGCATTGGGGTAGAGATAATTATTTATATGCGATTGATAAAAAACATTCCGAGATGTGTACATTCAGTTATCGTTCTGGCTTTAGTGAATTGTACCATCACAAATTTCGTTACTATCAGGATAACCCAGATAATTTATGCACATGTCCAGCTTGTATGGAAGAAATCGAAAGTGAATTTCATATGCTTTATGTGTGCCCAGTTTGTGAAGACCGTAGAGAAAATACCTCTCCTACATTAATGACTTTAGAAGGAACAATTATTTTCAGGCAGTGACCCTAGCATAATAAGATCGTTAGCAATGTTCTTATATCATTCTTTGAAAAGAAGACGTGAAGCAGTGGAAATAATCAATCCCGATGCGTACAATACGTCTCCATTGTGACACGCCGGTGGCCTATCAAGCCAGTTCGTTCGTTCGTCCTGTCACTCTCTCTCTCTCTCTCACTCTCTCTCTCTCTCTCTCTCTCTCTCTCTCTCTCTATCTCTCGGTGCGGCACGTAAGTTGTGCTGTCTGTCTGTCTGTCTGTCTGTCTGTCTGTCTGTCTGTCTGTCTGTCTGTCTGTCTGTCTCTCTGTCTGTCTGTCTGTCTGTCTGCCTGTCTCTCTGTCTGTCTCTATGTTTCTTCGCTCTGTCTTTCACTGTCTCTGTCTGTCTGCCTGCCTGTCTGCCTGTCTGCCTGTCTGCCTGTCTGCCTGTCTGCCTGTCTGCCTGTCTGCCTGTCTGTCTCAGTATCTCTCTCTCTCTCTCTCTCTCTCTCTCTCTCTCTCTCTGCCCCCCCTTCTCTCTCTCTCTCTGTATCGCTCTTTGTCTCTGTCTCTGTCTGTCTGTCTGTCTGTCTGTCTGTCTGTCTGTCTGTCTGTCTCTCTCTCTCTTTCTCTCTCTCTCTCTCTCTCTCTCTCTCTCTCTCTCTCTCTCTCCCTTCTTGGGTCTGTCTACATTAAAAGTGTTTTATCTTCACGCACTTCTCTGCATTTGACCGAGTATACGTTCCTGCTACAGAGCGTGATGAAATGTATTGAGAATAGCCGTAGGGTGGTCAGCCATGCATGGCAGCGAGTATGCATGATGGTCGGGGAAGAGTTCACTAGGGGTCATATGGTAATTAGCAGCTGCGCCATGATGGTAGGTTACAAAACTTCCGGTGCTATATGTTGGGATATGTTTCGGGTCTTTGTTGAGGAGTGATTATCGCTAGATCGTGGCAAAAGGATGGCATTAAAGCATGCAAAAAGTTTAATTAGATTAAAAAAAACTAATCGAAAATAGTCATAATAGACTATTGTCACGTGTACTTTCTGCACAAAACCCACAGAAGAGAAGTAAATTTTGTGACGATTCTAGAACCTGCTCGAAGCGTCGCGGGCACGGTTGTTTTTGTATATATCAGTCAGGTCATTGACCGACGCCCGGCCGAGTGAAGTTAAAATGGGCTTGTTGTGTCACATGACGTCAGTTTCGTCGAGTACGGGAGTGTGATAGTATATTCGATAGTGTACTGGTAGTTTCTGGATTTTGTGTAAATGTATATAAGGAGGCAATCGACGATTTGGCTCGGGAGAAGTTCATAGATGCCCTCGTCGACGACGAAGCGAAGCGCCAAGTACAGGTGTTGGCTCCCTCTACCTTGGCGGAAGCAGTCAACACCGCTCTCCGTGTCGAGGCTATCGCTCAACGTGAGGAAGCGGCCCAGCGAGCCTCTCACCCTCACAGGATCAGAGCCATCGGCAGCCAGGAGAAGCCGGAGGGTGACGGCGACACTCTCTCGCTGACCCAATTTCGTCAGCTGATGGTGGAGTTGTTGGAGAAAATGCAAAACCGCTCTTCCCGTCAAGACGGACAGCGAGGACAGATCATATGCTATAATTGTGACAAGACAGGCCACATCGCTCGCCGCTGTCCACAGGGAAAGAAGAAGACCACCACAGCCCAGGAAAACTAGGATGCGCCGAGCTTAAGGGGCATAGCCCGGCGTCCCCTGCTTCCACCGCTCCACATCCCATCAGTCATCGGCTGAAGAGCGTGCGCGTTGACCGAGCGGGACCGGCGATCGAGGTTCACATCGACGGCAACCGTCGTCAGGCACTGATCGACTCAGGAGCGACCATTTATGTGATAAAGACTGGGCTGTGCCCCTTCCAGAGAAGAGAGGAATCAGCGATGGTGCTCACTGACGTCATGAACAGACCGATCCCTGTGCACGGCGTCGTGACAGTGAAGGTGAAGGCCGGTGAACTTGTTATTTCTCACCCCTTCATGATCGCCGATGTAGAAGATGACGTCATCCTGAGGATAGACTTTTTGCAAAAGCATTGCTGTGTTATAGACTGGGGACGGTCCCTCCTGCTGATTGATGGGCACCACGTGCAGTTGAAGGGTCTTGGGGGTGAAGGGAATGCTTCACTGCGGCCTTCGGGAGCCTTGAGGCGGATCACCTCTCAAGAGACGCCTCTGGCAGCCGCACAGAGACAGGACCCGGACCTGCAGCCCATCATCCGCTGGATGAAGTACAGGCCTGTCCGCCCACCCTGGAGGAAGGTCACCGTTACCAGCCCTGTCACCAAGGCGTACTGGACCCAGTGGGATGCCTTGCAGCTGAAGGATGGAGCACTGTACAGAAAGAGGATGGACGAGAAGGGAGAAACCTGCCGCCTTCTCCCTGTTCTGCCGAGCGCCATGCAAAAGGAAGCGCTGAGACAGGTACACGATGACCCAGCAGCTGGCCACCTCGGAAGGCAGAAGACGTACCGACGCGTCTGTGAGCGGTACTTTTGGATTGGTCGACACAAGTCCGTTCGCCATCTGTGCCTCACGGACAAGACCCCACAGTCGCCGTAGTGGCCCTAGCAAGACTGACAGTTCTGCCGTGGTCGCCAGGCTATTGGTGGATACCCCCTGTGATGAGCCCCAAGGTGTGGAGCCGCTCCAGGGTATGATGCAGGCAGTGGGAAAGTCCGCAAGGACACACCTGCAGCGGGGAGTGGACGGAATGAAGACTGGTTACGACCGCAAGGCCTATCACCATACCTCTCCTGATGGCACTGCACCGTGGTACTCCAACCCACGAGCTGAGAAGGGATGCACTACAAAGCTGGCCCGGCCACCGGGAGGACGTTACGTGAACCGTGCCCGACTCTGAAAGTACCAGGGAGAACTACCGCCGGACTGGTGGCAGTTGCCACGACGCCACCCTGCCCGACCCACGACGAGCCTAGAGAGATCCCTGAGGACATGCAGACATACACGCGGCGAGGGCTTCGACCAACCTTCCATCCCTCTCTTTGTCTCTCTGTGTCACTCGCTTACTCACTCAGTAGGAATGTCTGCCGGGCAGACCGTCCGTTCTTGTCTTCGTCTGCTTCTCTCTTCTCTTCGTCTGCTTCTCTCTTCTCTTCGCTGCTTCTCTCTTCTCTTCGTCTGCTTCTCTCTTCTCTTCGTCTGCTTCTCTCTTCTCTTCGTCTGCTTCTCTGCTGTGTGGGGACCGATCTCTATTCTCTGTATTCTTGCGCTCATCTTCTCACAACCAACGCACGGCCAATTTCTACTCACCACAACTCATACTTCAGAGCGAACACCGCTCATCACCTTGGGGGCAGAACTCAACTTCCACTCACTCCAAATTTTACACTGTTTTGGACTACCAACCTCACCCCCAACGTACCAGCAAAAATCAACTCTCTCTCAGGTGAGATACTTCCAAAATAGATTTCCCCATTACACCCTTACTCTCACGGTGTTGTACTCTGTGGACGGGCTCCGCATTCTGGAAGTTTTTCCTCTCAATGATGGCCGATCTTCAGGCAGCGATTTATCCCGAGCATGACTGCCTTGCAATGAAAGCCGAATCCCCTCCAATCGAAATGTGCTGCATTGACTGGGTATTTTGGCATTGACGTTCTTACTGGGGTTTGTGCAGTAATCAGAGGCGACGGACTGTCTACCATATAATCTGCATTGTATACATGTACACATAGAAGGCTGCTTATTGTCGTGCAGACTGTACCTCAGAGTGAATGCTAGACTGTTGGAGCGTGAATGCCCAGTGTGTCGGCAGGTGGTGACCCATCGATGCTTTACTTTCATGAGTTCAGGCTAAGGTTTGGACATGATATTGCATTTGCATCTATTGATCCGTTATCTCATAGCTGGAATCTTTAAAGCAAGGGCTACTATCTTGCAGCATTTTAAAGCAGGACTACCATCTTGGTATATTTTTAAAGCCAGGATACCATTTCGGTATAAAATTGAAACAGGACTACCATCTCGGAATACACTTATGCAAGAAATACGATACAATCATGGTATATCTTTAAAAAAAACTACCATCTTGCCATATCTCTATGTAGCGTCACCACCATTGACGTTGCCGGGGCTACGGTGCAGGTTTTGGGAACTTTTCCCCTGCCTCCCAAGTGTTGGGCGGCAGAGACACAGGGGGACATGGAGTCAGTCGGTTCCCATTTCATCCATTTATTCAGTAGCTGCAAGAATGAGTCCGTACTCTATTCTGCTCTATACTCTGCTCTAAGCACAAGCGGTCACCTCAATATATTCCATAAAACCGGAAAACGCCGGGTTCCAGAGGGGGTCAAGAGAAAGGCGTGGCATGGAACGGAGAGCATGCAGGATGGGGGGTGGTACCAGGAATGCTTAGGAAGAGAGGGGGGGGGCAGAGTGAGCATCTGCTGTCCAAGAACTTGGGAGGGGCCAGATGTCCAGAAGAAACAGAGTGGTGGCAGGAAGGTGTACTAGTGCAAGGAGGTGTAGGTATGTGAGGCTGGCATGGGAGGGTATGGCTTCAGTAGGCACTTGTGTCCAAGAGTCTGATGTGGGGGATGGAATCGGAGAGGATGTTTACAATGAAAGAAAAACAGTGCTGAGTTGGCAGCCCAACTGACAACATGGTGACATACTGGAAAATAGGAGCAGCTCATGCACAGAAAGCAAAGTCAGCAAAGTGTTGTCATCCTGTGACATCTAAGCAAGCACAACCATCTTGCTGCATTGTCAAGCCGTGACTACCAGTTTGGTTCAAATCTTAACCAGGACTACTCTCTTGGTAAATCTTCAAACCTGGACTACTGTTCTTGGTATGTGTAAACACAATTCCTCTGCACACACACCCACCTCCCCCTTACCCCTCCCCCCACCTCACCCCCTACCCCCTACCTCATCCCTAACCCCCACACCACCCACTCTTCTTGCCCGCATTTCGAAAGGGCCCCTTCACTTCCAGGTAGTTCCTGCACATAATTTGATCAGACTCCTAGCCTTGGCACAGCTGTCCACCTGAACACCTATGAATGGCCAGCTGCAGGCGAATCAAAGCAATGCTGTGCACGCCCGGTAATGTTCTGAAGATAATCCAGAATGAAGGCACATTGTGTGGATGAGGAAACGCCCGCCAACTGTCCGTAACATGTTCACGGGGTACAAAGAAGCCTAATGATACTTACTTGTCTCCTCATTATTTTAACATGAAGAGAAATGTAGCACTCTGTCGATTGATAGCCCTAGCCCCTACTCCCCACCCATTCTAGTCCACTAGAGACTTTGCCTGCCGGCAAAAGAGTCTCTAGCACAGTTCATATCGCGTGATGGAACGATTCCGTCCGGAATATGCATGAGGAGATCACACGAGAGGCTTGTGGGATAACCTTCTGCTCCCTGACATACACCGTTAAAGTAGTTCAAAGACTTTTTCGCACAAAAACTCATAACTTACACTTGTTGAGGCAATAAACAAGCTTTTATTCGATGAAATAATATGTTTGTGTTGAAATGGAAACAAGTATTGACATCTGAATGATTTCTGTAAAAATTGGAAACATTTACATCCAGAACGAACTATTTTTGGCTCAGAGCTGTAATGCGAAGTGTAAAGTTTATAACGCATTCATTGCGAACTGCACCAGAGTCACTGCTGACTCGGGTTCACAGAATGCTCCCCACCCCCACCCCTCCCCCTTCTTTTTCTCTATCCCCTACAGTCTTTGCCTGCACACCCTACCCCCACACCCCACCTGGCGCCTTTGCCTGCACACGTTGTAGTGTGGGCGAGGTTGGTGATTGGTCGTTTGAAATAACATGTCATATTCCTCCACACCTTCCCTCCCTAATGTTGTGATGCTCTCAGCGGCGCGCTTAGTTGTACGTGTGTGAAGGTACTCGTCCCATACCTGTACTGCTGTGCTCAGTCATGCGCAAGATGTACGCTTGGTGAGTACAGGCTTCAAGATTTTTTCAAAGTTACTCAAGCCTCAATCTTTCAGCTTTTTAGACGCATCATGCTGCGTGTGTGTCTGCAGAAGGTCGAATTCCCACGCTACTGCAAGAATCCATGCGTGTCACTCATGGCGTTGTTGGACCTCAGTGCAGCGTTCGATACTCTTGACCACGCCATCCTCCTGAAGCGTTTAGAGCTATCTTTTGGATTCCGTGGCACCGTTCTCGACTGGTTTGCGTCCTACATTCATGATCGGTCTCAGTCCGTCATTGTTGACGGCGTCATGTCAGCCCCAACCCCACTTGTTTTTGGCGTCCCACAGGGTTCTGTCTTAGTCCTGTTTTGTTTACATTGTACTCCAAACCCCTTTCAGATGTAATATCAAGACATGAGTGTGATTTTCATAAGTATGCAGATGACACTGAATTGTCAAAGAGTGCACAAATTGGTTACTTTTCTTCTGTGCAGTCAGATATTGAGACATGTGTTGACGATGTACTTTCATGGATGAACAGCAACAAACTGATGCTCGACACAGATAAAACTGAAGTTTTACCTGTCGGTGCACCATCACGTCTTAGGCTTGTGGGAAGTGAGTCCACATTCATTGGGGTTACTCTATTCCATTCAAGAGCTCAGTTAGGTATCTGCAACAAGTTCAAAACGGTGCGACACGTCTGGTTCTTATGAAGGGCAAGCGCGATCATGTGACACCCCTCCTGAAACATCTACACTGGCTTCCCGTTAATTTCCGCTGCCAGTACAAAATTGCTGTTTGGCGTACCGTCATTTTGATTCAACCCTTCCGGCATATCTTTTGTCCTCCCTTTGTACCTATCACCCTTCCCGTTCTCTCTGCTCAGTAAGTGAAAAGCTTCTGAAAATTCCAAAGCATAGTACCAAGTCTTTCGAAGAGCGTAGTTTCAGTTTCATTGCCCCTAATGTCTGGAATTCCCTGCCGGCTGGCCTAGTGATGTACCATTTATGTCCATTTTTCAATCTCAGTTAAAAATCCATATGTTTTGTCTTGCTTTTCTGTAACCTCCTAGGTTGTTTTTTTCAAGTCCTGGTATGATAGTCGTGCGAGTGTTGTGCTATGTAGTATAACTGACGAGTAACTGCGTGTAAATGTGGCTATGCCCGCGCATTGAGTTCTTGCAAGAAATGCGCATTATAAATGCTATTTATGATTATGATTATGATTATGATTTTATATGATTTATTATTATTATTATTATTATTATTATTATTATTATTATTATTATTATTATTATTATTATTATTATTATTATTATTATTATTATTATTATTACTATTATTATTATTATTATTATTATTATTATTATTATTATTGTGTATTATTATTATTATTATTATTATTATTATTATTATTATTATTATTATAATAAATGCCGTTATTGGGTGCATAGTATGCATATTGTGCTGTCGGGTGAACCACCCCTCGTGTTTCCATAAGTTTGGACGCAACGTAATGAGCGAGTCATCGAAGTAGGTCCAAATCCCAAACTGCGGCGTGCCCTGATGGCTGTGTCGGCATTGCTTCACTTTCCGCTGCTTCCCTTGCCGAAACACCGTTGCCTGTTTCCTCCCTCTTCCAGAACAGTCTGGCCCCTGGGTGCGGATTCAGTGGTACCATCTCTGCCCCACAGCACTGGTCCACAATTCCCCTCCTCTTTGAGCACCATGCCTTGCACAGCCAGCCTCTGCTTTCCTTGATCCTCCTGGCTGACCCCTTCGTGCCTGTTGAGAGCTGAATTATGTTATGTTATTTCTGATTTCTGTACCTGTTTTTGTGTGTTCATTCTTCATTCCACGCCTGATCAGACTGGGCTCTTTAGTTTGCTGGTGTGAGACCAAAGATCATATGGTCTTTGGTGAGACCTACAAGGCATCTCAAGTTTCACTGCCGGCCCTTGGTTTTCGCCCTCGCAGCTGCTCTATAAATAGATTACACTAACCTGTCACTGGTTAACTGCTGAGACTCTGTTAACTCACGGATCTATAATAAGTATTATAGATCCGTGGTTAACTCTGCCATCGACCCAGGGCACGCCTGCCGGACCGCCGAAGGTTCGAAAAGGAGGAAGTACGCCTCTATCTCAGAACGGCACCACTTCGTCCCGTTCGCTGTTGAAACGACCGGAGTTGTCTAACCGGCAGCAGCGGAACTTATCCGAGAGATCGGCCAGCGGATTGCACTGTCGACAGATGACCCACGCCAGACACAGTTCCTGTTTCAGAGAATCTCGCTGGCAATCGCGAGGGGCAACGCGTTCCCGATCACGTCGTCGGCCAAGCGTGAGGCTTCCCGTGACTCAAGGCCGAGGTGTTTCCCTCGCCCCTGACCCTGGTGGTTGCGTTCGTTCGTTGGCACCGACTTCGATCACGTGGACAGGACGATAATAGTTTTGTAAAATAGACCATAGTTCAACAGTGTTCACGCGTACAACTGATTTCCTGTGATTGTGGAGCGTAGTCGTGTCTAACGCACCGTGGCTGTATTTCGATGACCTTCTTTTGCTATGTGTTACATCGAATTGTGCATTGACATTGAAGTATGCATTGTAAATTTGCTGTTTTCTTGAATAAATGCCGCAACTTTCGCGGAAGAAGTAAAACAAAAACTGCTGAGAAAGGCTGCCAGCCGCTCCTGCGCCGCCTCAGAGCTGTTGACACCTAGCATTGTACGTTGAAGGATATACTAAATGGTTAGTTTTGCAATGCAATGAAATGTGTACTAATGAAGAGAGCTAATCATAAGCTTTCTACATACACCAAACGCATGCCATTTTATGACAACGTACCACATGCAGAGAGAGATAGAAGTCTCCCATATGAAGAAGCACACATGACCGATTCACTCTGCAAAGCTTCACACCATCGTTTTGTACATGCTTGCACCACAAGACTGCACTTTTTATGGCGGTAACTTATACATCATATGAAAAAGAAAGATTCAACAATAAATTAAGCCTACCTCTGCAGATGTCAACCCAGGGAACAATCCACTACTGTCTTCGTTTCAAATTCATGAAGTATTCCAAAGGCAATGGCAGACCAAAGAGTCTTTTCCCTCCTCAACAATCAGTCCCATAATTTGCATAGAAAGGTTGGAATAGCATGTCAATGTCTAAATCAGAGGCATTTTCAGTTGCATGCTGACCACACTGTTCTGACTTGATCAATCCAAGCTTTTTCTTCACATTAAAGGAACACCACTGAAAGTCACACATATAATTCATAGGTGAATGGCTCAGTATATCTACAAGATTCCTGTTTTTCTGGACCGTTATAACTGGACATTCTGCAGTTCAATTAGTCCAGCATGTAAGTGTAAGAGGGTGAGAATAATATGTAGAGATCTGTCCAAATATCTGTTACTATAGTATCTCTGGTTCAACGCGCTATCTTTTATCTGTTCCCATCTTTGTGTGCGTGGATTGTAACTGAGATACGCGAGAAGGCATGTTTCTCACACTCTGTTGTGGCCTTAGAGATGCATGTTATTCTAGCAGACTAACTTTCTCGTCTGCACTACCCTTGACTTCCCACTACTATTGCGATGCTTGAGAGCACATCGAATTTTACAGTTTATTAATCTAATGTACCATGTACTATCTGTAATATTGAATATAAACCTTGTGTTTATCCTTATCAATTATCTCATATATAGCAACCGGCACTCCATGAGTTGTAAACACTAACATTAAAAGAAAACGATGAATAAGTACCTGATTGGCGCCGTAAATAATTCACTTGCCATTTATTTATACACTACATCACTTTTGGAATTCATTCATTGACACAGAATGTACTTTGACTAACGGACTTTCCAATGGAGTGAAGTTTGTCATTTGGGACTGGTGATTTAAGACTCAAAAAGTTGTTTAAACCTGTTATGTTAGCACAAGTTTGCCTTCAGGTCCCAGCTTTCAGTTAGAAATTCCGTCTGCTCTCGCTGAGGTCCGTGCAAAGGCTATTTAAAGCCAGAGCAGGACGGAAGCCAGAGAGGCCACAGAGAGGTCATCCCAGCAGGCAGTGGCCATGTACTGCGCTGTCTGTTACCATGAATAAAGACTGAGAAATTTGATGTCACATCTTCTTGTCTGCTGATTCCTTGGAGGGAGTGAAGGGAGAGAGACAAGTACACCGTCTCTATACTCCCTACCTGCTCAAGCCACGCCACACTCCAGCCACACTACACCATGCTTCATAAGTACAGTCATTACGTTTGCAGTAGTAGCCTTCGTCAGGAAGTACTTCACTTCGTATCTTTCACTGGTTTGTGACTAAGACCAACATATTGGTTGGTAGACCAGGTGCATTCTGATTTTCAAACTGGAATCACACACTGCAGTTGCGAATATCCAGAGTCGGTTCATAGCTCTGCCAAATGAGACTTGACTTTTCCACACAGTTTGTTTCTTACGAATCTTACAGAAAGACGCAGTGTCTCTATTCTTACCCCGACTCCACAGGGGGCTGACACAGACACAGCACTGATTGCGAGCTCTTTTTGTTTAAATATAGAAAATCGACTCTCACGTCACAGGGGGCACTCACTATTCGCTGCCCATCAATGCAAGATCATGAGAAAGACTGATTCAAGCAACTTGTGACTGGCCTGGCAAAGGGAGAGAACGCACAGAGGGGTAGACGGTTGCATAATCATTCCAGAAAGGACCACAACTCTTTCGTCCACTAATTGACCCAGATTTCCCTTCTGAGACGAGAAACCTCCGAGGTCTAAAATCAACCTCCTTTGAGAACTGCAGCTGTCGCCAAATACGCAATGCGCCCGTTTGATGTAAATCCACACATGAGGTCCAGTGAATGAGTTCGTGTACTGGGAGGGAGGTAGTCATGAGAAACAGAACCTCAAAAACCTTACATGCTAACTACGTTCTTTGACAGTCTTTGCCAGCAGTGTCACGAAGGCATATCTTCTGCAGCACTGTTCATCTAGACATCTAGAGTTGTAGTGGAGTTTGAGGTCGTTGATAGGGAAGGTAGACACTTCTGAAATGCTAGTTGTCGGATGCACCATGCCTCTGAGAGTAAGCCGCAAGTTCTGCTCCTAAAACGATGGCAGCTTTGTAATTCCACGTGTGTGTGGTAGATGATTCTTCGTCATCGATATGTACATGTACATATATAATTGACAATTTTGTTCATTTGCATATCTGGACAGTGATGTCGTGATGAACATATCCTGTCCATTTTCTGTAAAGTACGTGAATGCCCCCGTCTAGGAGTGGAATCAGTGTATACAATGTCTGCTAAACAGGTCCAATAGGGTAAATTTACGGTTATTTTGGAGTTTGGGTATGTGAAATGATATTCGGCTGGGGCTGTGTGCATAGAGCGGCTATATCTGTCATGCTTAACTCCGTAGTAGTCCTCACTCAGCTCAAATGGTGTGCATGAAGCAGAGTAACTGTTCAAGGAGCTAAGAAGGCATTCCCCGTCTGATTTGCATGTATAACTTAACGTTACGGCCCGTCAAAAACGAGGCGGCGGCCGATGAAAAGAAAGAGACTTTAGCGTAAAACCAAAAAGCCTACACGTAGTCTGCTTCAGTCATGTGATTCACTGTTGAACGATCGATTAAAAAAATATCACCGATGACAGCTAAGAAGCAAAAAGAGAAGCGTGAAATCGAAAGGAAACCACCAGCAGGGCCCGTATCCAGAACGGCGATTTATCTTTTAACACTCGATTTATCTCCTAACCCCGGGTTATCTTGATCGGTTAGATAAGGTACGCTTGTCATAGGTTGCGCTTTTCTATATACTGGTTTCCCGCCAAGAGAGAGCGGAACAGACAGTTGGAATCGTCCGAGTTTAGAGATAAATCGGGGTTAAAATAAATCGCCGTTCTGGATACGGGCCCAGTTGCAGAACCTGTGGCAAATACCATGCATTATTTTGTCGAAAGAGGATGGTCGATTCCGCAACGATCTCGGCACCAGAATGTTTTCGCAGCGAAATTTAAATCACATGTTCACATCGCATTCATTGCATGCATCTAAAAGACAATATTTCTTGCGTAATGCTCGCTGTCTTTTCAAACTTCCTCGGAACACCTGCTTGACCACTAGACTGTTGACCATAGTGCAATCATACCCATTCGTGCGCATTCTAGCAATGGCAATTTTTTGTT
>JAWQFJ010023795.1:30000-32500 GCA_034096865.1 Theodoxus fluviatilis | reverse complement strand
CCGCCGATGATGATGATGATGATGATGATGATGATGATGATGATGATGATGATGATGATGATTCAGTGTAGTTTGCTTGTTGGGAGAGCCTAAGGTTTGTGTCAGTATTCTGAACCAGCTCAAATCCGTGATGCATGAACGAAGGATAGATTTAGATCAACATGAGCGAATTTCAATGAATGCAGTTCAGATTTGAACTGTGTCTGTGCTCCACGGATTCTTTGGCTTATCGTATAGGCCTGCGTTCTTTCCCATTGGTCTGACCCTTGCTTTATGCTTCATTTGTGCCCCGTCTCAACAAGATGTCGATCGAGGAGAAATTTACGAAGTCTCTCACCGAGCATTTTAATGCAAACAAAAGAGGGTTAATTCCAAAAAGAGATTACCAGAAGATCATCGATGACTTGAAAGCAGCTGCTGGTAATCCGAAAAGCAAGGGGAGGCTCGGTTACTACTATCTGGAGAAGTAAGTTTTCACTTCGAATTCAGTCTAGTATTTTCGTCAGTCTCAGGTTTTAATGATAACGACGTCGACGATGATGACGACGACGACGACGATGATGATGATGTTGATGACGACGACGGTGATGACTACGATGGCGGCAAAGATGAGGATGATGATGATGATGGTGGTGATGATGATGATGATGATGATGATGATGATGATGATGATGATGATGATGATGATGATGATGATGATGATGATGATGATGATGCCAACATTTCACTGAAGGCAGTTAAATTGTTCAAATAATTGGCAAGAATGCCAAAAGAAACGAAAACGATCAATGACGAAGGGCGTGGTGGTTCATCCTATCCTGACAAAAGAGTTCTTTTCAAGAGCACAGATTGATCTTATCGATATGCAAAGCATGAGCGGAGCCAACCAAAAATGGATCATGGTGTATCAGGATCACATGACAAAGTTTTGTATCCTTCGAGCCCTGACGTCTAAAAGAGCTGCAGAGGTAGCTTTTCATCTGTTGGATATTTTTCTTCTCATTGGTGCACCCGTTATCCTACAAAGCGATAACTGATCCGAGTTCACTGCACAAGTTATTACAGAGTTGAAGGAAGTTTGGCCCACCCTAACCTTGGTGCATGGGAAGCCTCGCCATCCCCAAAGTCAGGGGTCGGTTGAACGTGCAAATGGTGACATTAAGGATATGCTGGTGGCATGGGTGGCTGACAACGACTCACAAGACTGGCCCGCAGGCATCAAGTTTGTTCAGTTTCAGAAAAACAGTGCTCTCCATTCTGGCATAAAATGTTCCCCGTACTCTGCGATGTTTGGCTGTGATGTTCGTGTCGCCCTTACTAGTTCGTCTTTACCGCAGGAAGTGATTGCTAGGATGGAGACTGAGGAGGATCTTCTTGCTTATGCACCAGTCAGGCCAACAGAAGATTCTGACTACACTGTTGACAATGTGACAAGTCAGCAAGTCTCAGCACAAACAACAGACCCTGACAACCACACTGCCAACGATGTTGCAATTGACAGCCCTGTTTCTTCTGCTGAAGTGATTGCTAGTATGGAGACTGAGGAGGATCTTCTTGCTTACGCACCAGTCAGGCCAACAGAAGATTCTGACTACACTGTTGACAATGTGACAAGTCAGCAAGTCTCAGCACAAGATTCTAACTACACTGTTGACGATGTGACAAGTCAGCAAGTCTCAGCACAAGATCCTGACGACCACACTGCCAACGATGTTGCAATTGACAGCCCTGATTCTTCTGATGAAAGTCACACGGTTGCAGAAAACATCGAAGCAATCAAAAAGCGTCGTCGTGCAGCAGTCGATGCTCAAGCTTCTCAAGCAGAAAGGATGGTGAAAAGAAGTCGCATAGATCTGAAGGCTGGCCAATTGGGAGATAATGTTGCCGTGCCGATTCCTCAGGTCGATCGCGGGAGAGGTGATGCCAGAAACATTCTTGGTATCATAATTGGCAAACGAGAAGACACCGACCAATACAGGATAGCCGTTAAAGCTGGTATTCTCAGTGGTCTGTATTCCAGAAACCAGTTTGATCTCTGTCCTCAGCGCCTTCTGCACACTGACGACATCAACACTGAAAAAACAGTTTCACTGCGCTCGGCGGTCATTTCTCAGTCGGCTTCGGGTGGGCAAGGCTTCACAAGATGCAACTGTACTGGCTCCAAAAAGTGTCAGACAAGGCGATGCAGATGCTTTAAAGCCGGGCTTAAGTGCAACTCACGCTGCCATAGCAGCCTTAATTGTTTCAACAAGTGACAATGCAGTGCAAACGTTCCTTACCGCCAGGATTTTTTTTCAGAATTGTTTTGGAACCAACACTTTCGATGCTTTTAAACTGAGCATTTTACGCTATATTTTTTTAACTAATAAAGTAATAAACTAATAAAATTCTGAACTAATAACATTCAGTATTATCTGTATGCTGCCAGCCTGTGTTTGCATTGGTCGCATGGAGAGGGAAAGGAAACACATTTAAGATTCATCACTACAAAAGCAATATG
>JAWQFJ010023795.1:25000-27500 GCA_034096865.1 Theodoxus fluviatilis | reverse complement strand
GTTTGAGTGGACAACTGCAGTCACGTGCGGGTTGTGGAGCTTTAAGTCCAGTAGTTTGAGTGGACAACTGCAGTCACGTGCGGGTTGCGACTGCGGCCACCAAAGCTGTACGGATGCAAGTTTCACATTTGGCAGAATGCCAAAACCACAATACTTGTCTTTACTCAGGAGTAAAACAGGGTAGCAGTGCGGGCTGCGATGCAACAAGCCTTGATGCGACCACTGTCCACTGTCATGCGGAAACGCTTCCCAGGGACCGGAGACAGTGCTGGTGCGTGACCTGGAGTGTCTGTTTACAATGTTTCTTGTCAGGTGCCAGGAATGGTGATCAGGGGGTAAAAAGTCTAATAGTGTGAGCTCCAGACACGAGTGGTAAGTTGCTATATGCAGCTGGAACATTTCCGCACTATTTACTCAGCGAGCGTGGATTTTGGTGTGCAGTCGTGTGTGCCCAATCACTGAACGACAGTTTAAGTGAAAACTGCCTGTCACTTTTGTTCCAGAAGACGCCACTCTACCGCTCATCTACAGCCTCTTTGCGTGGATCTGGAGGGCTGCATGTCCTTGCTTCAAGGAGAGAGAGAAGATCGAGTAGATGGCAATTTCTCGAGTGTAGAAGGATGAGGTAGCTGGTCATTGCGTAAAATTAGATCGATCGCAATAGACGTCTGTATTAAGGATGCCACTTTAATATATAAAAAAAAAAAAAAAATGAAACAAACAAACCCACCACCAAAAAAAGAAAAAGAAACCGAGAGAAGCCCCAAAAGAAAAGAAAAAAGAAAAAAGAAGAAGAAAAAACCACAACCCACAAAAAAAACCAGCCTCTGGACAGAGGCACTGCGTAGATGCTACAAGGAGCATAACTTTCGCAAATGTGCCCCACCCGATGTGGGGGGCACTACCCAAGCAGCACGAGCTGCTCAGCACGGGGAAAGGTGCAATGTCGTTGGAACGCAATAGCGTCCCACTTGAATAATATTTATTAAAATATATTTAAAAAAACTTCTGACGAAGAAGTTTCACTGAGCATTGAAGGGGGAGACATGCTAGTAAAACGGGCAACATTTGAAAGTTGCCATTGCGTCTGATTAAAAACTTGGATGCATTTCAAGATACGTGTGTCTAGTTATCAAAACAGTGTTTTTGACAATGCTGAGAAGATGGACACCTGCCCTGCAATGGACCAAAAATGGCCGCCACGTAACCAGTTTTTACCACCATTTAAATAGATTATTCTCCTCAACTCTGTATGCCACATAAAAAGAAAGATTTATTTTTCATCATCGTAAGGGATGTGCCAACACTGATACAGTATGATATATTTATATGCAATCGCAATCTCTCTAAAATAATGAAAAATACTTATTTTAATGTCATAATGTATTAATTCCCTTTTTTATGAAACCCGGCTTGTTACGGTTGTAGTA
Source organism: Theodoxus fluviatilis (assembly GCA_034096865.1). NCBI lineage: Eukaryota > Metazoa > Mollusca > Gastropoda > Cycloneritida > Neritidae > Theodoxus > Theodoxus fluviatilis. The sequence continues at coordinate 26,070 of JAWQFJ010023795.1, read as the reverse complement.
AAAAGCGTGCTAAATCATTTTGAAGGTTTTGTTGCTGCACTTATATTTAATTGAAAATGGGAGTGTGGTTGTTGTTGTTTTTTTGGAGGGTAGCGCTGAAAATGTAATGTTTGGAATATGTAACATAAAGTTTAAGTACTGCGTCAAGCATGAACACAAATTAAGCTTGAAATGGAACAAAAAGAGCTGGAAATTGTCTTTGCATCCTGCACATTTTAGTCTGAAGTCTTTATCGCAGTGTCAGCATTCAGATAAGAAAACAGCTGCTCAAGCAACATTTGTCAAATGTGAGCAAAAAGTAAAATTGAGCAAATATCATTCACTGGCCAGTGAGTCTTTCAGGACAAAAAGCTTTTGTGCAGATCAGAACCTGTAAATCAAAATTGTCACGCATGCGTAGGTAGTCACTCTTCCATTCCTGCTGGAAGGAACTGTCCCTCTGCTTGCTGCTTCTCTCTCCTCTCGCGCTTCTGTTCAGCAATACACTGTTTCCTCTGGCGCTTCTGTTCAGCAATACACTGTTTCCTCTGGCGCTTCTGTTCAGCAATACACTGTTTCCTCTGGCGCTTCTGTTCAGCAATACACTGTTTCCTCTGGCGCTTCTGTTCAGCAATACACTGTTTCCTCTGGCGCTTCGCTTGTGCTGAATCAGCTGTCTCTCCTCTGGCCAACCTCTTCAAGTCCGCAGGTGTCATCACAGCTGGTGTGGTCAATGATGATGGCCATATGGAGTTTTCTCATGACACTGACCAACTTCATGGCACCCTCACTAAATCTACTGACAGTCCAGGGCCAATGCATCTTCCAGCTTTCGTTTCACAAGGAAGGTGATTTCCTCTAGACTGTCGCGGCCACTGGCATCTTCCAGCTTTTGTTTCACAGGGAAGGTGATTTCCTCTAGACTGTCGCGGCCACTGGCATCTTCCAGCTTTTGTTTCACAAGGAAGGTGTTTTCCTCTAGACTGTCGCGGCCACTGGCATCTTCCAGCTTTTGTTTCACAAGGAAGGTGATTTCCTCTAGACTGTCGCGGCCACTGGCATCTTCCAGCTTTTGTTTCACAAGGAAGGTG
>JAWQFJ010023795.1:0-17500 GCA_034096865.1 Theodoxus fluviatilis | reverse complement strand
GGATCTCACACCGCTTTACACTTTACCCCCTGATCACTGGGCCGCTTGATCAATCCCTCACTGGCACCTGGCAGCAAGCACTGTGACAGACAGGTACCAGCACCGATTCCAGTCCCTGGGAATAATTCCAACGCAAGTCTGACCCACCGCCTCCTCCAGGGGTGGATCGCAGCACAGTGTGCCAACATTGCCCTCTCAGCTACCCCGTATTACTCCTGGGTGGGGAGGAGCAATGTGAGGAAAGCATTTCACTAAGGGATGCAGCTCCGGGAACAGACGCAGCTGCGAACGCCGCCCTCACTGGCCGCAAGCGACTGCAGGTCAAGCGCGCTGACCACTGGGCCACAGAGCCTCAATGCAGAAATGAGCTGTTTGAAGCACTGGGCTTTGTGGGCTATTCTCACTCAATGACGGTTTTTTTTTTTTAAATTTGCGACCATGCCATCCTGGCGGACTGCTCAAGACCCGCCTCCCAAAGAGTTGAAGACCACGACCGCAATGATGACGTAGCTTTGTCCACACTTGTACACAGCGCCCCTCACTCTCGTGTTGTCCCTTCGTCACGTGGTGCAGTGGCTCTCATTAGCATACGCCCTGCAGAACAGCGAGGCTGGTAGTGCCCATTCGTCGTCGAATATTTTCTTCTTCTTTTTTCTTATTTCCTTCTCTTTCCTTTTTTTCCCTTTTTTGAGGGGGCGGACCTTGTTTCCTGTTGTAGGTTTTTTTCCGATTTTGCTTCTCTCTTAATTTATTAACTCGTTTATTGTTTGTTCCTGCGGTTTTTTCTCCTGCTCACTTTTGCCATTCTAGAAGAGGATTGCTGAGAGGGAGGAGTTTAATTCGAGCGTAACAAGCAAGATCGATGCAGCAGCGGTTTCTACAGCACGCCATTCCGCTGCAGGGATACTCGCCCACACAGCACAATGGTGTCCTCGCTCTTGCACCTCGTGGGTGTGAGGCGTCTGCATTGTTCATGTCCAGGTCAGTGTCCACGTGACACCACCACAGTCCTTGAGGCGTTTCAACACACCTGGGGCCCCCCTGGGGGTTCGAGATGAGAATAGACCCCGTGGAGGATGGGGGTAAGAATAGACACACACACACACACATATACACACGCACACACGCACATGCACACACACACACACACACATACACACACGCGCCCGCGCGCGCGAGCGCGCACACACACACGCACACACACACACACACACGCACACACGCACACACACATCGTGGGTTGGGGGTAAGAATAGACCCCTTGTGGCTTGGGGGTAAAAATAGACCCTCTGAGAGATGAACAGACCTCCTGTGGGCTGGGGGTTAGAATAGAATCCGTGTCTGTTGGGGTAAGAATAGACCCCCAGTGGCTTGGAGGTAAGAGTAGACCCCCTGATAGTTGAAAAGAAATAGACGCCCTGTGGGTTGGGGGTAAGATTAGACCCCTGTGAGTTGGGGAAAAGAATACACCTCCTGTGGGCTGGGATAAGAATCGACCCCCTGTGCGTTGGGGGTAAAAATAGACCCCGTGTATGTTGGGGTAAGAATACACCCCCTGTGGGCTGGGGTTAAGAATAGTGGCACCGCCTCTTCCTATGCAATTCGAAAGAGGCGAAGAACGAGATACATCGTGGTCGACATAACGTGCTCTCATGCATTTTCTTAACCAGTGATCTTAAAGGGGCTTCCTCCCCTTCTTCCCTCATTCCTGTGAGAAGGATGGCTGCCGGGGTCGGACTGACACTAAAGGAAAGTGAATCCTGACACTAAGTCCGACTAATTGGCAAATGAAAGTGAAGATGACCGAGGTTTTACGCTCAATCAGCCTGTTTGGGCTATGTGAGGGCACTGATCACGAAAGGTACTAGAGCGGGTTCAAGAAAAAGGAAATCAAGTCATGATGACCTTAGTTATCCTCCTTATACACATCGCGTAGAGAGACGCGGGGGTCTATTCTCCCCCCAACCCACAGTGGTTCTTATCTCCCCCCAACCCACGGTGGGTCTATTCTTCCCCCCCCCCCCCCAACCCACGGGAGGTCCATGACTGCAGAATGTTCAAAGACCTCATTACTTGTGCTGTGCATTGATAAGGGGGAAGGGAGTCCACGGAACACTGTGAGAGAGTGCAGCCCACTAGCGTGACGCCGTTGCTCACCAGAGGGAGCACAGCAGATCGACAGGGCGTGCACTCCGTGCATCCTGGATGAGGTTTATACGTTCCAGGTGAATAGCACAGGGGCGGGTTTCAAAATAGGTAGTCGATCTTGGTCGCAAGATCTTGCTTCGCAGTAAGAGCTAGCTAAAAAAGAAACTACCCAACGTGACGAAGTAATGCGCATGCGTAGACGTCACGACAAGAGGTGAACTGGCCACATTTCAATGGCCGACGTGTTGCCGGTTCATTCAGAAAACGCTCTATTTCGAGATACTAGCAACCCATCCAAAGAAAATAGAAGCCATGCACAGCATTAATTTATCAAAGGTGTATGTTGAATGCAGTAATAGATCGTGAAACCTCCTACAGTTTACACATCGAATGCAGGTCAACGCATCCACGACGAACTTTTGTCTCGAATCTTAAAAGCTAGGCACCTCTCAAGCTGCCTCGCTCAATCTACGCTCGTCTACGATTGGCTCGATAGCAAGCAAAGAATGAAACTGCCCATTCGGCGAGATCTACGTAGATCTACCGAGATCTTCGCATTTTGAAACCCGCCCCTGGTGTTGTTTTGTCTGTCAGGATCTCCATAACTCGCTCCTGAAGTGCCGCTCGAAAAAGAAATATTTTTGTCTCGATGATCCATGTTTCTCCAGAGTGGCATTTCAAAACATCATTTGTTTCTTACTCGACACAATAAGTTAAATAGATCCCATTTCTGAATCAGCATTTGTCTTTGTTTGTTTTTTGTGCCAGTGATCGGTGTTACGGGGCAGTAAGCATAAACACATAGACAAGACTGGACAGCTCTGGGAGAGCGCTAACCCCTGCCACTGCAGCCCAGCGGTGGAGGTGATCAACAGACAGCTGCGCAGGGAGCTCAGTGAGGATGTCTAGGATTGCATAGGACTGACGCCATGAAGCACGGCAAGGTAGTCATTCCAATGGACAGAACTGATCAAACTCCAGGTGGCGGGGGGGGGGGGGGGGGGGGGGGGGGGGGCAAGGCAGCTCTGTAGCAGGTGAGACGGGCTGCTGCTGGAGTGGCGGTCTGTGTCATTTAAGACGTCGTTCATCTAACATGTAAAGGTAAGCTCATTTAAACGCTTATAGCAATCCATGAGGGTAGGAACGCACACGCCGGCCTACGGCTGTGATCGATACAGTTTATCTTTATGCTTCTCATTCCAAAAGGGAATAACAAATAACCTCCACAATGTAACGAGTTTTTTCTTGGGTAAAATTCTAACGCTGCCCCAAATTCCATCAACATCCGTGTTGAACTGTTTCAGTTGTTTTGCAGAAGGAACAGGGCTTTGCCAAGGATATCGTGCACAAAGCAGTGACATAGTCTCTGGAAAATGTGAGAGCTCTTGTGGTTTCCATTGATGTGTCATTGCAGGTGAAGTTGACACGACTGCCGATGTACGAAGGATTGGACGTGACGGCTAAGGGTCCAATCCGTGAGCTGACTAAAACAAGAAAGAAAAATCAATATCACGATGCTGGTTTTCCAGTTTGCACAAAAACAAGTTTATCAGTTCACAAATGGTTTGGTTACTGAGTATGGTAACAGTGATGATGTTTCATCGCTTGAAGCTCTCATGGTCTTTGACAGACGAATTCTTAAAGATCGTGCTTAAAAGGTACATACAAAAGGAAAGATGATCTAGGATTACAGTGAAATGCCTTTTAGTTCTTTAAGAGTTCTTCAGATTATGTGGTACCCCTGCCTTAAACGAGACACTGTAAAGTCATTGTACAGCAGCGAGTGAATGCAATGCATAATGGGTTGACAGCGAGTGTCATTTCGTGAAAGCTTTGTGTAAAAAGCGCTGTGGAAAGATTAATAATGGACGGACGGAGTTTTATGGCCCAGCAGCGTTTGTAGGCTGTGTAAAGCCAGTAAACACGAAAATTACAAGAATAGTTTGGAGTCAGCGCAAATCAAGTCACGGTTTCCCTAGTTATTCGCCTCTTACGAATCGCATAGGGAGACGCGGTGGGTCTATTCTGACCCCCATCCCACAGGGGGTCTATTCTGACCCCCAACCCACAGGGGGTCTATTCTGACCCCAACCCACAGGGGGTCTATTCTGACCCCCAACCCACAGGAGGTCTATTCTGACCCCCAACCCACAGGGGGTCTATTCTGACCCCCAACCCACAGGGGGCCTATGGTAAGATAGCATTGCCATAGGTAGACATTTCCTGAAAATGTCCACGTATCCTTAGCTTTACAGCGTGACGTTCACAGCGCATGCATTTTTAGGCTTCGTCGCAGTTGGGCAACTGAGACAAGTGCTGACACTCGTACTGCGTTCAAGAGACCAACCAATATCGACCGATCGATAGCGGTCGACTCTTGAACGACTTGGTACGGATACCGGTATCGACCGGTAGATACAGAGCCGCCGCGGTGTTGCGTCTGTATAACCAAAATGGCTGCCTTCGGGGAAAAGGAGAAAGTCGCCATCACAAATTATGCGCTGTGGCATGCATTTCGACCTGTGATTATTACCCAGCCTATGCGAGATGTTATAAGAAGTTAGGCTGATATTGTTCTTTTTTTAATAAAGAATAACTGCAAGATGTGAGCAAACATTTCTACGACAAATGGCACAACAATTTCCAAGGAGGCAACTTTTATAACTTACATTAGCCCTTAGTTTGTTGCGTAACCTCCCTTGAAGTGAACATCGAGAAATTCTTGCTTGCACCATATCAGCACTGTCGTTTTGTCCTAAATTTCAATTCGATCGATGCTGAGACTTCATGCACAGCTGCAGCTTAGTGCATTTCATCAGCTTCCACAAGGAACGAGCAGTCTGCAGCTGCTGGTTTACTCATTTGGTTGAGAAGCGAAATCCGCGACAATGAGAAGGCATCGCGGAAGCCATCTGTCCCTCCGTCCCTCCGTCCCTCCGTCCCTCCGTCCCTCCGTCCCTCCGTCCCTCTGTCTCTCCGTGCCTCCTTGCCTCCGTCCATCCATCCCTGTGTCTCTCCGTCCCTCTGTCTCTCCGTCCCTCTGTCTCTCCGTCCCTCTGTCTCTCCGTCCCTCTGTCTCTCCGTCCCTCTGTCCCTCCGTCTCTTCGCCCCTCCGTCCCTCCATCTCTCCGTTCCTCGGTCCCTCCGTCCCTCCGTCCCTCCGTCCTTCTGTCCCTCCGTCCCTCCGTCTCTCCGTGCCTCCTTGCCTCCGTCCATCCATCCCTGTGTCTCTCCGTCCCTCTGTCTCTCTGTCCCTCTGTCTCCCTCTGTCCCTCTGTCTCTCCGTCCCTCTGTCTCTCCGTCCCTCTGTCTCTCTGTCTCTCCGTCCCTCCGTCTCTCCGTCCCTCTGTCTCTCCGTCCCTCCGTCCCTCCGTCCTCCGTCCCTCCGTCTCTCCGTCCCTCTGTCTCTCCGTCCCTCCGTCCCTCTGTCTCTCCGTCCCTCTGTCTCTCTGTCCCTCTGTTCCTCTGTCTCTTCGTCCTCCGTCTCTCCATCAATGGATTATTCCGTCCCTCTTACCCTTCGTTTCTTCATCCCTCCGTCCCTCCGTCTATCCGTCTATCAGTCCCTCCGTCCCTCTGTCTCTCCGTCCCTCTGTCTCTCCGTCCCTCTGTCTCTCCGTCCCTCTGTCTCTCCGTCCCTCTGTCTCTCCGTCCCTCTGTCTCTCCGTCCCTCTGTCTCTCTGTCCCTCTGTTCCTCTGTCTCTTCGTCCTCCGTCTCTCCATCAATGGATTATTCCGTCCCTCTTACCCTTCGTTTCTTCATCTCTCCGTCCCTCCGTCTATCCGTCTCTCTGTCTCTCCGTCCCTCTGTCTCTCCGTCCCTCTGTCTCTCCGTCTCTCTGTCTCTCCGTCTCTCTGTCTCTCCGTCTCTCTGTCTCTCCGTCCCTCTGTCTCTCCGTCTCTCTGTCTCTCCGTCCCTCTTTCCATCCGTCCCTCCATCTCTCTGTCTCTCCGTGCCTTTGTTTCTCCGTCCCTCTGTCTCTCCGTCCCTCTGTCTCTTCATCTCTCTGTTTCTCCTTCTAACCGTCTCTCCGTCCCTCCGTCCCCATCTTCCCTCCATCTCTCCGTCCCTTTGTCTCTCCATCACTCCGTCTCTCCGCCCCTTTTCTCCTCGTCCCTCATTCCTCCGTCCCTCTATCTCTCCGTCCCTTCGTCCCTCTGGCTCTCCATCACTCCGTCTCTCCATCTCTCTGTCTCTCCGTCCCTCTGTCTCTCCGTCCCTCTGTCTCTCCGTCCCTCTGTCTCTCCGTCCCTCCATCTCTCCGTCCCTCTAACTCTCCGTCCCTCTGTCTCTCCGTCCCTCTGTCTCTTCATCTCTCTGTTTCTCCTTCTAACCGTCTCTCCGTCCCTCCGTCCCCATCTTCCCTCCATCTCTCCGTCCCTCTGTATCTCCATCACTCCGTCTCTCCGCCCCTTTTTCTCTTCGTCCCTCATTCCCTCCGTCCCTCTATCTCTCCATCCCTTCGTCCCTCTGTCTCTCCATCACTCCGTCTCTCCATCTCTCTGTCTCTCCGTGCCTTTGTTTCTCCGTCCCTCTGTCTCTCCGTCCCTCTGTCTCTCCGTCCCTCCATCTCTCCGTCCCTCTATCTCTCCGTCCCTCTGTCTCTCCGTCCCTCTGTCTCTCCATCCCTTCGTCCCTCTGTCTCTCCATCACTCCGTCTCTCCATCTCTCTGTCTCTCCGTGCCTCTGTTCCTCTGTCCCTCTGTCTCTCCGTCCCTCTGACTCCCCGTCCCTCCGTCCCTCCGTCCCTCTGTCTCTCCATCCCTCTGAGTCTCCGTCCCTCCGTCCCTACGTCCCTCTGAGTCTCCGTCCCTCCACCCCTTCGTCCCTCCGTCTCCCCGTCCCTCTGTCTCTCTGCTCTCATCGTCTCTGTGTCTCTCCGTCCATCCGTCCGTCAATCCGTCCCTCTGTCTCTATGTCCCTCCGTCTCTCTGTCTCTCTTTCCCTCCGTCCCTCTATCTCTCCGTCCCTCTGTCTCTCTTTCCTTCCGTCTCATAACCCTTACATGAAATGTCCATTCTACAACGAAACTGAGAATGAGGTACATTTTCTGTTATATTGTTTTGTGTACAGCGACTTTAGATAGAAATATTTAGTACGATATTTACAGGATTCGGTTTGTACAGATATCTCACGTTTGATAGGTGGAAAAGAGGTTAAAAAAAGACTCGGGACATTTCCATGTACATTTTTTATGCCCTTGAACGACGCTCGCAGAAAATGCAAGAAATGTCACTAGACAGTCAGGATGAGAAATCATGATGAGTGCCCTTTTTACAAACATTTTTGTAACCCATTTTGATTCTTTTGTCCCAAAACGCCAAAACAAAAATGGTATGTTTTTTGGCGTTTTAGGAGGGTGAAAATGGTCAGAATCTGCCGGTAGGTTCCGTAGCCGTAGTTTTTATCAATAACGGGTGAAGCTTTATATTCTAACTCCATCCCACGTTTGACTCTCAACGGGTGGTCCCTACGCCCTAACTCCAGGGCCCGACGCTGATGTTGGACACAAACGTGACAAAAAGTAACGCGTCCGGGTTTAGGTGAAACTCCCCGGACAGGCTAAGTCAATCAGGCGGAGTGGCGGGTGCGGCCTAGGCTGAGCGCTATCGGTAAAACCCGATCAAGAAATATTGGGGAAAATTTTTTGAAATCAAAAGTAACAAAACCTTTGTGGTTTTTTAGGCGTTTTAGGACAAAAGAATCAAAATGGCCTTAAGAACCTTTGATTAAAAAAAATCCCGCAATAGCGGCAACCCCCCGCAATAGCGGCCCTCCGCAATAGAGAGCCGACCCCATTATTTGCATGTGAATCAAATACTTTTATCCACGGTATAAAATTTAGTTCATATTTAATCACAGAAAAGCAAATTTAATGTATCGTTTTCATGGCATCAGATATTACTAGCTTTGTAAAAAAATGACAACAGATGCTTCTGTGTTTAAATTAGTCTACCCACATTTCCATTTATAATGTGTAGGAAATTACACGATCTATTTATGCATTCAAATACAGCTTTGAGAAATTAATGCTGTTCATTGCTTACAATTTCTTTGGATGTATTTCTAGTATCCAAAATAACACCGTTTTCTGCTCGAACGGAAGGCAAATATGGCGACTAAACTCGCTGTAACTGCGATTGTACTTATGAATGGGGGAGGGGGGGGGGTGGGGCGGACGGGGAGGGGATGGGGGAGGGGGAATGGGGGGTTGGAGGGAAGGGGAGAGGAGGGGGAATTAGCTCTTCAGTTTGAGGTCATTCAGAATCTTTGTTGTCAAGGAGGAAATTGAAGTAATGTTCTGTTCGTTTGATTTTTGTGTTGAGTCGCCCTTTGTTTACTACAGGATGCAGACTTGCGTGTTTGTGAGTGAGTGCGAGGGTCTGTAGAAGCGTGATGCAACTGGTGTGGGTCTGATGCGGCACGTGTCGGTCAAATGGGGCTAGGGCCTCGTGGTGAGGGCGTTTGCCTAGCCAGCGCTTGCGGCTGACGAGTGTGATCTTCCAAGCTGCACAGAGCCTGGAGTCGCATCCTTGGGCAAGGTGCTTCACCCACACTGCCTCTCCTACCGAGGAGTAAAACTGGTCACTGGGCGCTGCACAGTGGCGACCGGGAGTGAAATTCTCCAAAAGCATTTCCTTGAAGAAAAAAAAAAGAAAAAAATAAGCAGACTATTGTCAAAATATGTTCTCCTTGGCCCGGTGTTCTGTACATTGGAGAGACAGAACGAACACTTTAAAGCAGATTCAAAGAACACCTGGTCGAGGTGAAATTCTCGACTTCCAGGTAGGTTGCATTGAATCATAGATATATGCTGTGCTGTAGCTCTCAGCTGGCACGTCCGTTCTTCTGTCCGGCCGGCAGTCCGTCCACCACATCTGACTTAAGGCGCCTATACACGTACCGGTTTTCAAGCCGATTTTGCTCCCATCCGGTCTGACCGTGCGTGTAAAAATCGGGTTGACAGCCACACGCAACAATTACACCGAGACATCACACTCAAGCAATTTTCATTTACGTCCCTTTGCCGAGCTATGGCAACGACGCTTCGACTTGTAGCTCTATGCGTGCGACCTGCATTTGATTTGTAACATGTAGGATCTTTCACGACCTATTGATGCATTCAACATACAGCTTTGATAAATTAATGCTGTGCATGGCTTACATTTTCTTTGGATGGGGTTTCTAGTATTCCCAAATACAGCGTTTTCTGTGCGAAGCGGAGACAGGTCCGCCATTTAAATTGGCAACTAGTCGCGAGATTCTCGTCGTTCTCGCGTCGCTCGGCATACGAATCGGTGGAAACCGGGTCGAGGAATAGAGCCTGCCCTACGGACAAGAACCGGGCCGGATTGTATGCAAATGAGTCAATCGTTCCGATTCTTGACCGGATCAGCAGCAAAACCGGGGGACAACCGGTGCGTGTGTAGGAGCCTTCAGTGTATCACCCCTGAAGAACTGACAGGTGGTTTAGGAAAATGGCGTGAACGCGGTCTGTGATCTCACAGTGAAACAACGCAAGGAACTGACAGACTTGAGGAGCAAGGGAAGGACAGGGTATCACGGTGGGAGGTTTCTCATCGTACTTCATTACGAAAGTCAGATCGATCAACGAAACCTTCCCTACAAGATGGACTCATTTGTAAGTGACCCATCCAGTAATTAAGACATTTAAAAGACGTTTTCTTAACAAGCAAAACAAAACTGAGGCCAAAGGAAGATGCAAGGTTCAACAGGTAAGAGCCATCCCTCTCAAGTCAAATAGTCAGACTCATTGCACCACGACACGATGCGATAAAGAGGTCAGGCGTTATGGGGAATGGTGAGGGAAGGCATAAACGTGACACATCCTATTACTGCTAGGGCAAGCTGTGGCCCTGTCTCCAGTTCCAAGCGTACAATCTAACCCGACTTTGCTGCTATCTTTTTGCGTGAGAAAACAGAAGCGTCACCCAGGATGGAACCGTTAGAAGTTGGAAGCCGTTTCTAATACACAGCCGTACTCCCTGTCGCCACACAAAACGTGTGTCCAAACACAGAGTTTACGTTTTTCTATAAATATATATGGAAAACAGTGCAAGTGACGTTCGACCTACGCAGTGCGTTCCTCGATCTTACAAATTAAATGTGGATAAACCCCGGTTGAAAATAAAAAGAAGCAAAAACGGTTCAGCTTACGACGCACCCCATCTCCTCCCTCCCCGTCTCATTATCTTCCATGCTCTCGTCCCCTCCACCCCCGCCCCCCAGCCCCTCCCCACATCCTACCCGCCACAAACTTTCTCCGCACACGCCGTCTGTCCCCTCCCCCCCACTCCCCCTGCTTTCCTCCTCCCCTATCCCCCTCCCCCCCTCCCCCTCCCCTTACAAGTTGTAGATATGCAGTACGGACACTCGGACATTTTACATTCCTCCCTACCCGCCAGAGACTTTCCCCGCACGCGTCCTCAGTCCGTCTCCCCCCCCCCCCTCCCCCTCCCCCCTCCCCCCCCCCCCTCTTTCCCTTCCCCTACATGTCGTACATATACAGTGCGGATACTCCGAGATTTTACATTCCTTCGTGCTTCTCTGCACTCGTCCAACACGACCCCACCCCCTCAGCCACCCACCCACACCCCCACCATACAAGTCGTATATATACGGTACGGACACTTGGAGATTTTACAATCATCCCGTCCCCCCCCCCCCTCCCGCGCCCCCCCCCCCACCCTCTCCCGCGCCCACTCCCCTCCTCCTCCTCCCCCCCTCTCTCCTCCTCCCTCCCTCCCCCCAACCCTACAAGTCGTAGATCGATAGACAGACGGACACAAGGAGATTTTACATTCCTCCGTTCCTTTCCCTGCCCTCGCACCTTTACCTAACTCCCCACCCTCATCCCACCCTACAAGTCCTATACAGTACGGACACTCGGATATTTTACATTCCTCCCTACCCGCCACAAACTCTCCCCCCCCCCCCCCCCCCCCGCCTAACCTGGTCCACTCCACCCCTGCCCCCCTCCCACTACAAGTCGCAGATACACAGTGCCGACACTCATAGGTTTTCATTCCTCCCTACCCGCCACAAATTTCCCCGCCCCCTCCCCCCTCCATTCAGTCCCCCCGTCTCTCCCCTCCCCCCCTTTCCACCTCCCCTCCTTCCCCCTCACCCTCCCCCTCTCATCTCCCGCCTCCCCCCCCCCCTCCCCCGCCCTCACGGCCTTTCCCCCTCTTTCCAAGCCCTCGCACTGTCTGCACAGACGCTAATCAATTTTAAGGTAACAAATGCAACCGTCCAATCAGCATGGCGGGACAAACATTTTGCGCGAAAATGACATAAGATCAATTAACATCGTCCAATGAAAGTATCGACGCACACTCTATGTTTAGATATAGGTTGTTTTTTCACTGGGGCGGAAAAAAGGTGTGTCCAAACATAGTGTTCTTCGATCCGATCTATTAATAGATCTGGAAAGCCCTCAAAGTGACGATTCACCTACACAGAGCGTTCGTCAATTGTCGATTCGAAGAGCCCCGCCCCCCCCCCTCCCCCCGCCCCCTACACCGCACTCCCACCCTCGGGAATGGGTGGGTGGGGGGACGGCCTGGGAAACGGGGGTGGGGGGAGGACGGACGGGAAGGGGGAGATATTTCAAATATCCTTTCCAACCCCCGCCCCCTTCTCCGACCCCACCCTCACCCCAGTGCCCTACCCCCACCCTTACCGCCCACCGCCTACTCCATCCCCACTCCCTCACCCCCTCAACCTTTTACCCGCACCCCCTCATCCCACTACTACCCACCATCCACCCACTCACATCCCCATCCCTCAACCCCCACCGCTTACCCTCATATTTCTCATCCCCCACCACTCACATCTCACCCCGCACCCATGCATTTACCCCCACCCACAACCCGCAATTCCCCACCCCTACCTCCAACTCCAGACCCTACCTCCCATTCCTTATCTCCACTCCCTCACCCCCCCCTTACCCCCAACCCTACCCCCACCCCCCTAATCCACCTCCTCACCCCCATCCCCCAACCCCACCCCCACTCCTCAACCTCCCCCCTCTCAACCCCCCCCCCGTCACCGTCCACTTTCCACCTCCCACCCCTCACCCTCAACCCCCATTACCTCCACCCCTTACCCCAAACCCCATTCCCTCCACCCCCTTACCCCAACCCCCACCCCCCTTACCCCCACCCCCTACCCCCACCCCAATTACCCCCACCCCAATTACCTTCTACCCCCCCTTTTTTCCGTTCCCACCATAACCCCCACCGCGGGGAGTGGGGGGATAGGGAATGCGGGGAAGGGGCGAGGAATTGTTATTACAAATAATTACTGCGTCCGGCAGTGACAGACGGCATAAAGGTGTTGGGGGGGGAGGGGGGGAGGGTTGAGTCGGAGGGAGTGGGTCGGGGGTGGGAGAGGAGTTCAGGGGGAGGGGAGGGAAGGGATACCTAATCTTCCAGCGTTTATGCTGCATCATCTAACTCCGTGAGTCGACCTTTTTGTTGTTGTTGTTGTTGACATAAACACTTCTTGCCATTTAAATCGTCCTGGAATTTCCCAATCTGTCCGTAGAAGCAGAAAAAGCGACAAGCTGAGCGACAGTGGCTACGTTCTGGTTTGACTGTTCACAAAGAAAGTTTTTGTTCTTTCAAGCACAAGATCAATCGTCTCGTTGACACGGCTAAGACAGTGTATTTCAATGCAAAAATGTGTGCGTCTACCACTTGCGGTCAATTGTTTTCCATCACGAACAGGCTCATGAACAAGACCCGTTGTACTACTCTCCCTTCTTCACCAATGTCGTTGTTACCTCATACGTTTTGTGACTTTTTTGTGTCCAAGGTGTCCGATATTCGAAGAAACGTTGACATGTCTGCTGATGCAGGTGCGAATGTTAGTGATGACCCGGTATCCTTCAGGGGTACTCCCCTCCTTTGCAGCAGCTGCAGGAGCACGTGTCTCAGTATGACCTTTTGGTCCGTTTTCAATCCGCGTACCGTGCTCATCATTCCACTGAAACAGCTCTGCTCCGTGTTCTAAACGATCTTCTCGTAACTTTTGATAATTCCAAAGTTTCTCTTCTTACTCTGTTGGACTTGAGTGCCGCGTTCGACACAATAGACCATGGCATTGGAAACTTAGCACTCTCCTTCCTGCATTCATATCTCTCAGAACGTAGACAGACTGTTTCGATCTCGGGTTTTGTTTCTGATCCTACACATCTCAAGTACGGAGCCCCTCAGGGCTCTGTTCTGGGTCCTCTGCTGTTTCTATTGTACACCCAACCACTCTCCAATGTAACTGACAGTCATTCAGTCTCTCACAGTGAATTTGCTGATGATACCCAGCTCTACAACTCCTCCCATCCCAATCAAATCCCCTCTCTTCTTTCTACCAGCGAACACTGTATCTCTGATGTGAAACGGTGAATGACCCGGAACAAGCTCCAACTCAATGACTCAAAAACTGAAGCACTCCTGGTGGGCGGCGGAGGCAAATCGGATCAGGCCCTCAAACTAACCATTGGTCACAGTGACATCGTCTTTTCTCAGTCTGTTAGAAATTTAGGCGTCATGTTTGACGATGATCTGTCAATGAGATATCATGTCAACAAAGTCTTTCAGCATATTACGAGCTATGGAAAATTAGTACCATTCGTCATTATCTTTCTCAGCATGCCACCAAAACGCTCATTACATCACTTGTCCTGTCTCGTCTCGACTATGGAAACTCTCTTCTCTTCTCGCTGGCATCTCTGACACTCTGCTTAACAAACTCCAGAAAGTTCAGAATTATGCTGCTAGGCTAGTTTTCGATGTCCCAAGCGTACCTATGTCTCATCACACCTACATACACTTCACTGCCTCTCCATCTCTCAGAAGATTGATTATAAACTTTCTACTTTGTGCTTCAAGGCCATTGACAACACCGCACCACACGCTCTTACAGATATTCTTGCAGTCTACACGCCCTCCAGATCTCTATGCTCAGCAGCTGACTCTAGAATGCTCAAGGTCCCCCGCCGTTTTAAGAAAACTACAGAAGAGCGTGCCTCTTCCTATATCAGACCTTAAACCTGGAATAGTCTCCCTCTCTCAGTCCGTCTGTCTGAATTTCTGCCTCAGTTCAAAAGTGCTCTAAAGACCCACCTCTTCCGATCCGCCTTTCCCGCTGAGGTGCTTCGCCTTACTTGACCTGGCCGTCAAGTGCTGGGTATATTGTGTAGTTTGTTCCATTTGTTCTCCTGGATCTTAGTTTTTGTTTTTTGTTTATGTGTGTTGTGTGTGAGATTTTGTAGGAATGTGGTGTTGAGTGGTTGTATGAGTGTTGATTCTTTGGATTGTAAACGCCATGAGCTTGCCTGTCAAGGGAAGGCATGTGCGTATGAATAAACTATTATTAACGTCCGTTCTATGTTTGGACACACGTTTTGGGCGCAACAAACATTTGACGCGAAAATGACATCAGATCTATTAATATCGTCCAATGAAACTATCGACGCACACTCTATGTTTGGATACACGTTTTTTGTTGCGACACTCCCTGCACGGAGCAGACAGACACATTTTCGGAGTCCAGGTAGTGGCCGAACCCCTGACCTCCTGGTCCAAGTCAGAGAGCTGCAACCCCCACAACACTGACATTCTTCACACACACACACACACACACACACACACACACACACACACACACACACACACACACACACACACAGACACACACACACACACAGACACACACACACAGACACACACACACACACACACACACACACAACACACACTGTGGCAAGATCACTCTCGCCCTTTTACTTGAATTTATTGTGTCTACTAACCTGAGGTGTTGGGTGAGTTATTGCGGCCGCCAACCGTTCTAAATATAGTAACCATAGCGTGTTACGTCTCGTCAACCAGTAGCTCCCCTGTGTGTGAGAGTTAGGAGTTGACCCACTGCGTCTCTCTCTGCACGATTCATAAGAAACGAGTGACTGGGGACACCGTGACTTGCCTTGCGTTTGCTTTGAACTGTTCTAGTGACTTCCGTGCTTAACGGTTTCGTTTAACCTAGAAAGGCTGATGAGCCGTGAAGCGCCATCCATCCATTCATCGCCAACCAATGAAAAACTTTGTACACATTTTGAATTGGCGAGAGAAACGAGGACGTGTGATTGGCCGCATTGTTAAAGCTTAACTGAAGGTACTTCCGGTGAAGGACTACTCCTTATATGAGGGACGTGTGATTGGACAGTGAGGGAAAATGGGCGTGGCCCGAGTGTTCTCATTGGATGAGAGAGCACTGGAATGTAAGGCGACCGTGCTTCCACTATATAATCCCCGCCCTCCCCGTGGTCTGGGCGGGAAATACCTTCAAGGAATAAAGACCACCCCCACGGCTCTTATCTCCCCCCCCCCCCCTCCCACACAGACAACTAGGAGTGAGGCGCCCGCCTCCTGGGTCAAGTTCAAGCCGCCGTGCTAACCAGTGCACGAAGTTTCCGACAAGGTCCTCCAGTGTCTGCCCTGTCTCCAGAGCGAAAGTTCAAGCCACCGTGGTAGCCAATGCAGGAAACAAGATTCTTCCATGTTCACCAGTCACTAGGGTGAATTTCACGAAGTAACGTGAAATTCACTCTAGTGACTGGTGAACATGGAAGAATCTTGTTTCCTGCATTGGCTACCACGGTAGCTTGAATTTTCGTTCTGGAGACAGGACAGACACTGGAGGACCTTGTCTGAAACTTCGTGCACTGGTTAGGCCCGTCGCACACTAGGCGTCCATTTGTGACGCAAGCTGCTTGCGTCCTACGGCGCTTGGCCGCTAGCTGTGAGCCGCTTGCGTCCTCATCTCGCACACTCGCAGCTTGACGCGAGCGGCACTTGCCATATTTGGAAAGTCTCGCGCAGAAACCGAGACTGACCGAGAAAACCTGTATTGACGCGTTAGAATCATCGCGTCGCTCGACTGACACTGCAGTCTTTCTGTGCTGAGTTATGGGGAAACTGCAACTGCGTAAAATGATATCGTGTGATAATTATTTCTTCCAATGATGTCACTTGACAGGTGAGAGAGTAGACTCGATCTGTCAGAGTTGACCGCTCGCTTGTTGTTGTCACCGTGACCTACTCAGCGTGTCACGGTTGTTGATGTCAATCGCGACCACTACTCGACTGCTTCGCGTTCAGTTTTCGACCACTTCGAATACCTGTCGCAGGCTCTACTTAGGCTGACTGTGGTGCCGAGCCTGATATTTCTCTAGGCTGTCGATGTGTTATTTATAGTGTTAAGCAAGGTTTCTGCGTGTGTATTCGTCTGTGACGATCTCTGCTGTCCCGTTGTAAATAGGTGCCACTCGATCAAGCGATCGATCCGTGTGTGTGTTTGTTTGTGTGTGTGTGTGTGTGTGTGTGTGTGTGTGTGTGTGTGTTTGTGTGTGTGAGTGCGAGTGTGTGTGTGTGTGTGTGCGTGTGTGTGTGTGTGTGCGTGTGTGTGTGTTTGTGTGTGTGTGTGTGTTTGTGTGTGTGTGTGTGTGTGTGTGTGTGTGTGTTGTGTGTCCATGTGTGTGTGTGTCTGTGTGTACGTCAGTTTATGTTTGCCTGTGTGTATGTTTGTGCGCGAGACTCTGTGTGTATGTGTGTGTGTGTGTGTGTGTGTGTGTGTGTGTGTGTGTGTGTGCGTTCCTGTGCTGTGTTGTCAAAAGCTACTCTTCTCATGATTTTTATTAAAAGCAGTTGAATGCTCTATGAAGAAATTATCAGAGCAGCGGTATTCAACATACGTTCCGTCACATGACCATAGCCACAATGATGATTGATAGTGCAAATATTTAACAACCAAGTAACTACGGTCAAAACAAAAATTGAATAGTACTGATTATTACCAAGTCATTTGTTCATTGCAGACGACAGCACTCATCAAATATTTGGAAGGGCTACAAGTGAGCAACAAGCAAGCAGCAAATATGTAATTCAAGTAAATGTAACTTTTTGTAATGTAAAAGCTGTTTCTTCTCTTCTCTGAGGTAATAACAACAAAAAAGGTGACACGTGCACAATATCACTGCAATGTAGATTAGAAATTAACACTCCGACACGTTGGGAGCCGTGAAAATTCTAGGCTGCAATGCAGTGTGTGGATTACTTCTAATCATCTCAGTTCCGAGTTCAGTTTCTGCAGGACCTTCGACTTCGTAGAAAACTTTATCACCCCTTGTAATGGCATCACTGTTTTTAACAGCTAAACTACGGAGATAAAAGATACATCAGCACTGCATCATTTGAATAACATGTTTAATCGAACGCTGACGAAAACTATGCCGAAATTTCAAACTTATCACTCCAGCCTTTCTTCATCTCC
>JAWQFJ010023794.1:10000-68069 GCA_034096865.1 Theodoxus fluviatilis | reverse complement strand
CCCCCCCCCCTAGAAAAAGCATGTACCTTGGTTTGAGTTTTTTTTTTTTAATAAATATTTTTTGTGTGTGTCTCTAACAAATTATATTCTGATTCATGGTGAAATCCGATGAGAAAAAAGGTACCCCCCCCCTCCCCCCAACACACACTGCCAGGCCGGCCCCCCCCCCCCCCCCCCCCCCCCAAGTACAGCACTGTACTCTTGTCAGCCAGGCAGCCTGAAATAAATCCCACTGCGCTAAACCAACACTGAACAAAAAATAGCCCTTACGTGTTCGACTAGTCAGCGCATACTACGCAAGACAACTTCCGGTTCTCGAGTCGCCGCATTCAATTTCCACACTCAGCTGTGGTCATGGACACTAGATGTAGTGTCCATGGCTGTGGTTGATTTGTGTTTCAATTCTCCAAAGTTCTTTCAAGTTGAAGTATAATGCCGAGAAAGAAACCCCTTAAACCTGCCGATGCCGCAGGCACAAAGAAGCTGAGCAGTTTTTTTGCTCCACAGCCGTCAGCATCTGATGTTGAAGGTAAGATTCCAGTTTCTTTTTCAGTCGCGCGCATCTCAAAACAATGGAAGTAATCAGCATGTGGCGGGAAATGGAGGACCAAGCAGACCTGGGTACCCGTACGAATTTTGCGTATTAATACGCAAGAAAAAATGGAATACGAAAATAACGCATGCCTCTGAAAAAATACGCGGAAAAAATGCAGCTTTTGCGTATTCCTAAATGTGCAATTTCGCGCGATAAAGTCCACGTCTGGCACGCGTGGCCCATATCCAGAACGGTGTTCCAGCCAAGGGAGAGCGGAACAGACAGTTGGAATCCTCTGAGTTTACTTTAGAGATAAATCGGGGTTAAAATAACTCGCCGTTCTGGATACAGGCCCTGTTTCCGTTGAAGTTTGAGTGGCTTTCTCTCTCTCTCTCTCTCTCTCTCTCTCTCTCTCTCTCTCTCTCTCTCTCTCTCTCTCTCTGTCTGCCTCTCTCTTCTCTGTCTCTGTCTGTCTGTCTGTCTGTCTGTCTGTCTGTCTGTCTGTCTGTCTGTCTGTCTGTCTGTCTGTCTGTCTCTCTCTCTCTCTCTCTCTCTCTCTCTCTCTCTCTCTCTCTGTGTGTGTGTGTGTGTGTGTGTGTGTGTGTGTGTGTGTGTGTGTGTGTGTGTGTGTGTGTGTTTCTTGGTTGTTTTATCCAACCTGCACTGTACTGAAAATCATAGGCTTGATCACTTCAAGTTCCTGGAGGATATACGGTAAGCACATTTTCTTGGAAGAGATTCCGTAGCCGTGCGGTACGGCTACCGAATTTATTTTTTGTAGGTAGCTGTACGGCCTCGTACGGTTTATATACCCAACTGCGTGGTTGGATATATCAATATCATAACTCCATCCCACGTTTGACTCTCAACGGGTGGTCCCTGCGACCTAACTCCAGGGCCCGACGCTGATGTTGGACACAAACGTGACAAAAAGTAACATGTCCGGGTTTAGGTAAAACAATGCCTTCTGTGTCCTTGCCTCATCCAGGTCGGGAGATGACTGCGGAGAGTGACTGCGGGTTCCACAGGCCTAGGGCCAGTGACCACCGCACTTTTCACAATGTGATTGCTCCACATTGTTCGTGTTTATTTATTCGGTTATCTGCAGCACGACGGCTGCCCTGTGCTCCCAGAACTCTTTGACAGAACCCTTTCTAGCGTTCCTTTTGCCTTTCGACTGCTGCTCAAACTTTTGATTGAATGCGTTTCGGTAGCATCACCGTTTCTTCAGAGAAGATTAATTTGCGCAGTTGAATTGCGATTTTGATTGTTTAGCCGCTTGGATACGTTTGAATAGGCCTACTGTGTGTGTGATGCTCTAGTTGCGAACATGAACAGTGTAACAGTAATGTCGGTGAACTCCCCGGACAAGCAAAGTCAGTACGTCAGGCGGGGTGGCGGCCACCATAAGGCAGATCGAGTGTGTGTGTGGTCAAGGGGCAGTTAACTCTTCACTTGCATTGCCACTTCAAATTTTTTTGGGTGTCGTTGACTGACTGCGGAGTATCATTGTGCAAACCAAAAGCTGCATTTTTGAAATGTCGGTCCGCGCAAAAAATACGCACAGTTTTTAAAAAATACGCATATCTGAACCAGTGAGTACGCAGAGGCAAAATTTGGGGTAACCAGGTCTGACCAAGCTAGGTTCGGGTTTCGAGTCGGCGAGTGGGGGGAAGGTGTTCATGGTGTTGTCGAAGTCAAATTTGACTAACAACAGAAAGAGAGTTTACGTAGAGCGAGAAAAAGTAATGATAATTAAAAGATTTCAAACTTTTATCAGCTTGCAAAGCAGTTCCACTTGATTGGGGGGGGGGGGGGGGGGGGGGGGGGGGGGGGGGGGGGGGGGAGCGGTTTTGAAAGGCAACTGAAAACATTAGCACATGTCTAACTGTATAGTATTTCATTTATTGATTCTTATTCGGACTCCTTTCCTAATTTTGGTTTTTTAGATTTGTTTATTTTGACTTCCAACACCCCCCCCCCCCCCCTAGTTAAAAAAAAACCACTTTTGTTGTTGTCGTAATTAATGCCGTGAATTAATAGGAATTATTGTCAACAAAAGACAGTAACATTTACTGTCACTACATTCATCTCGTGACAAAAGTTATTTTGTTATATGTATTATTATTTTCTACGCTGAAGCGTCCCCAGACAAGAATCGCTTTGGATGTTTAGATAACTGTATACTTGTGGCTAACAGGCACTACTCTGTGACGTTTTCTTCTGTCTAATGCACTCTATTTTTTTTATAACAAAAAATGTTTATTAATTTTTGTGTCTGATCCAGGATCAACTTCAACTTCTGAGAAAAGGAAAGCTGACAGTGATGAGGACCTGGCAGAGCATCAGCAACAATGTTCAGAGAGTCAGGATGAATCATGTGGTAAGACATTGTCGAGTTATCTAACGGGCTAGAGATGGGTTCATCCTCAGAGAGACGGCGTAGCCGCCCTCGAGGGGAGAGACCTTCAGATAACAATGAGTTTACAGCCTAAACTCGACCACCACTCCTTGGGGGGACACCACAAACATCAAGCATGTCAAACAACAAGTGAATAAAAGACCACTGAATCGGGGAATAAATAAACAAATTAAAGTTTATTCACAAACACCATAACAACGATAAGAGAATGCTCTCACAAGAGCCAACCGATCCCCCAAACACGACAACCTGGGATCAAAACGCACGAGGGGGACAATCCGGTCACCCCTATAGCAGCAGGGAAACCCCTTCCCTCTCTCCTCCTGCATTTCACTAGAAACTGAAATAAATTCAGCTATACACCACTACAACAGTTCCATACACAAAGTTCACCACAAGCTTTGACAAACATTTCAAACATCAAAAACTCCACCCTCAAAACAGAAGCCAAAATACCACAACACACGGAGAATGTCAACAAACACCCCGCTCCCCACGCACAGCGTCACACAGAGAAGCCCGCTGCACGCTAGCAAAAACCCCTCCACATTCCTTGGCTACCCCCGCTTCCCCTAAATGGCGGCGTTTCCGGCTGAACGCCCCACAGCCAGACATAAACAAAGCGAACCTCGCTCCGCTCCACACACGTTCATGCAGTCGCTCTTCACTCGGCAACCTGCACACACACGAATAGACGCACCACGCCAAACAGCAGCAAAATGTAGAGATTACACATGAAGAAACCTGGCTTACCATCGCCTCGCTGACAGTACGCCTTCCCTCCCGGCGCACGTGACTAGAAACAACACAGCGATAAGCATGTCCCAATCTCACCTAAGAAAATCCCGAGATAAACCAACCCACTTCTTCCCTTTTCAGTCCAACCTGAAAAGAAAGGTGTTGTCCCCAAAACACACCCGAACCAGTCACTGTACTTAAACACAGTTTCTCAGAAGTCTTAATGAACTTTCTAGCAACCGACGCACGCCTGGCGTCAACCCGGTGTCCAAGCAAACTTGACCCCTTCCCATGAAACAAGTCCTTCCCCCTCTTGTCTGTCATGAGATTCACCCTGACTTGCAAGCGTCACGCTTAATCCCTCAAGTCAGCAATTAGTTTAGAAGACGATTCCAAACTTCGGCAGAACACCAATGTTATCAGAGTTAGAGTGACAAATACCATTCTACAGAGAATCAATTGATGAATCACTCTCCCCTCTCGTCGCATAGTCCACCCTGCGACAATATGGCTGCGCTAATACATCGCCTCACTGCGAATGCACTCGCTAGCACTTCTCCCCTCTCCCCTCTGCCTCTGGTACAATCTTCCTCCCAATTGTCCAGGCCGCACCGTGCGGACTTGCTCTCCCCCACTTTACCTAAAGTGGATTTCGTTAGACTTTTACTACCAGTCTTGACCTGTCTTAACGAAATTATAGTTAACCGATTACAAATCGAGAAAACGATACTTGCACAGCCGTTGGAACCGAACGGCTCGATGAAAACGCCCCTGGCGTCTCCGACGTCGCTCCCAGCCTCGCGTCAGGTCGCCCTTGACCAGCGCAGCATTCCCTCGGAGGCGTCAAAAGCTCTCGAGTCCCACCCGTGTGGATCGAGAGGACAGTACTGCAAGGCTCCACCAAGAAGACGCAGCACTTGTGGAATCACGTAGACACGATGATACCCACGGAAAGGTGAACCAGTGGAACGTAGAGGATCAGGCGGGAAGCCCACTGCTCCCGCAAGTAGTCGACACGCCCGTAGTAGATACCGTGAGACGACGACGGCACGACGACGGCGATAAGGATGAACGACGACGACGACGAAGTTCGAAGACTACGAAGACCCGGAGGACGATGATGACGGCGACGAAGCCTAAAACACACAAGGTTTCGCCCCAATAATCCAACTACCCCATTTCCCACGCGAAGCCCATTCATACAAGAATTCAAGGTTCATGTGGCGCATCCCAACCTGATGCCCAAATAGAAAAATGCCTCACTCGCTCCCCGCGAGTCAGCTTGAACCCAAAGCTTCATTACTCAACCAATTAACCCATAGATTTACCCCATCCATGGAAAATACGAATCCCATACCCAACAATAGACTTATTTTCCACCCAGATTCAACAATCAATTTCCCCACGTGGTAAAAGCAATATGGCGGCAGCGATAATCACCTCAGTCCCAGGCCGTGGTGAAATCCTCAGGAATTCCGTCTTAGCCAGCGGAAAACTCCCCTTCCATTCTCGCGTGCTTAACTGCTACCAGAGTTAGCACCGAGAAAAACTAGCGAGGCAGACCGCCTCGCTCTGCCACTCAACGTGGTTCCACGGTCGACGGGAGCTCTCGCTCCCCCACCGTCACCCATCCACTGATGGAAAAGATCTGCCCAGACTAAACGCTATCAACTCCGATATTGCCTCTCCCACGTGATTAACCGCCAATCACTAATGAGAGATTTCCCGCCTCCGCTATCTTCTCCAATCACTACCCATCAAGGCCCAACGACCCACGAACCCCTGCTAACAAGCGAGTGGACCCCGTAGATCGTACTCACTATAACCCCTCCGAAGACCCCCCTCTTCCCCCTGGGTTCACTCCGGAGCGACACTGTGACATTCCACTACGCGGTAGCCACGCCCACAGCGGCAAGCGTGCAACCGCGGATAAATGGAGATGATTTTTACCCTGTTTATTTACAACGAAAGTGACTAACCCACATCACCCTTATTGTCGTCGCTTTATCACGCGACAGACATTGAATTAATTTTGTGGGGCTTTTTATTGAAATTATGGCATAACATTCAGTATGGAAAAGACTAAAGAGTCTGTGTGTACATTGTAATTGTCTAACTGCAGCAGTTGTGGTCAAAATAGTGCAATGCTTCTTCCAGTCAGTTATGGCAAGCATGAGTTAGAATCCGTTTTAAAATGCTGTTATTCAACAATTGTCAAATAATCTATATTTTTGTGATTATGAAGGTCTCTGACTGAGTTATAAATATTACACATGGATACATTTATGTTACACGATCAAGTTTATTAGGCCCCCCCAAAAAATAGGTGTGGTTAGGGTAACCCGACCTACCCTATTCTGGGGCGCCGACCCTACATCTTTTTATTGAAAATGTTGAAATTTTTTTAAAATATTAAATCAAAGTTGTGGGTTGAGGGAGAGATCGATCGTTCAGTCTCAGGAAACAACCCGTGCAGGCGACGCGGCATGCAAAGGGAAGTACAACTTACCTCCATAGTCCATGAGGAAAAAAAAGTTAAAAAAAAGAAAACGTTATAGCCTACCTACCTACCCTATTTTTGGGGGCTATGTTACCCTAACCACACCTATTTCTCTTTTTTTTGGCCTTACAGAGAATCTACACATTTCTTTTGACATTCTTTGTGTATTGAGATTTTGTTTTAATTTCCAGAGCTTTTCATGGTTTAAAATTGCCATTTTTCTGTTCATATCTAGACCCTGACCAAGACAGCTTACTGTCAACAAGTTGTTCAACTTCAAGTACCGTCAATTTGAAGAAAAAGAAGGTGGATAAAGATGACAACACCCAGCAGCATTTTCAAGATACGGTGTCAGATTCAGACAGAGCTAACTCATTTTCTGGTAAGCCTTTTTATTTCATAACGGAATATTCACCTACATTCTGGCCAAGGCAGACATGACGATGGATGTGGCTCAGGCATATGGCCGTTTAGCATGAAATCCACCATTCATTTATTTTGATGTCAGTTTGAACCCTTATAGAGAATGCTAGACCCTAGCAAAGTACAAATTTATTATTGAATGCATATAATATAGATTTGAAAAAAAAAAGAAAAAAAATTAAAAGACAAATGCCATAGTATCGGTCACAAGCTTTTGACACTTCACAGGCCTTCTTCAGAGAATTTGTTGGGCATGATTAGCAGATATGAAATTAGAATATAAAACTATCAGTAAAGTTTATGCCATATTGCATCAGATGACATGTGGCTTTTGAAAGTGTAAATTATATAAAATTTAACAGCAATATGAAATTTGTGTGTGAATTTATTTTGTTTATTTTGGTTTTTCAGAGGAAGTCTCACCCAGCTCCAGTCCGCTTCTGTCTCGTTCTTCTGATATTGGGACGTACATGGGCCAGTCACTGAGTGAGGAGGACAAATTATTCTTGATGAAGGAACATTTCAAACCACCCTCTGGCTTCAGCTTTCCTGTGACAGTCATGAACAACAAGAACCGCAAGTTCCAGACCCAGTGGCTTGATCGTTACAGTTGGCTTGTGTACTCACCATCTGTTGACGGTTGTTTCTGCAAGTGCTGCGCCCTTTTTGCCAAAGGTGATGGTCTTGGTAAATTTGTTACATCTGCCTACAAGAATTGGAACAAGGCAGCAGATCATCTGAAAGATCATGAGACGAAGGGATACCATGCCACTGCTTTTGAAAAGGCGGAAAATTTCACGTCCACTATGACGCAAAAGCAGACTGACATCAAGAATCAACTGGACGCCAAAGCAGCTGCACAGATAGAAACCAACATGCAAATCTTGGCATCGGTCGTCAAAACTGTTGTCTTCTGTGGTAGAAACGGTTTGGCCCTGAGAGGAAACAACGATGATGGTGTCCTAGCAGAAAACAACAGCAGCAAATTCAACGAACTGTTGAAGTTTCGAGTTGATTCAGGCGATACTGTGCTAGAAAAACATCTTGCCACATGCAAACAGAATGCCACATACGTATCAAAAAGAACTCAGAACAATCTCATCAACATAATAGGGGAGCAAATCAGGGACAGGATCCTGTCCAAAGTGAAAACAGCTAAACATTTCTCCCTGCTTGCCGATGAAGCAACAGACTCTGGCAACTGGGAGCAGCTGGCGGTGGTTCTCCGGTATGTTGACGAAGATGGAGAAATCCATGAAGACTTTGTCGAGTTTCTGCCCTGTGACTCAATCAAAGGAGAGGCCATTGCAGACCAACTTCTGCAGTGCCTACAAAGGTGGGGCCTTGATATGAAGGACATTCGGGGCCAAGGGTATGATGGCGCCTCAAATATGGCAGGCAAGTTCAAAGGCGTGCAAGCCAGGATCTTGGCCTTGAATGAGAAGGCCATGTACTTCCATTGTGCAGCCCATTGTTTAAGCCTTTGTATCGTGAAATCCTGCGAAAATGACACTGTCAAAAAGATGCTGAATACCATGACATACCTGGCTCTCTTCTTCAACCGTGCCCCAAAGCGGCAAAGAAAGCTGGAGGAGGTCATTGAACGTGCCTTTCCTGACACGCAGAAGAAGAAGATGGTGGACCTGTGCAAGACACGCTGGGTGGAAAGGCACCATGCGTTTGAAACTTTCTCGGACATGTACATGGTCCTGTACGACTGTTTGGGGCAGATGGTGGCTGGCAGAGTGACAGAAGAGTGGGACTGCGAGACTATTGCAAAAGCTACAGGGTTTCTGCACACCATGTCAAGTGCAGATTTCCTGGTGGCTTTTGTCGTCACAAGAAATTGCCTCCGGTACATCGAACCTCTGACCACCAGCCTGCAGAAAAGAGCACAGGACATTGTGAAGGCCTATGCTGAACTTGCAGATCTCACGAACACTGTCAATAGGCTCAGGACAGACATTGACAATGTGTTCTCAGAATGGTTTGTTGAGGCCAACCAAATGTCTCGCAACTTAGTTGAAGAAGATCTTCGACGCCCAAGGATTGCGCCGAGGCAGTTGCTTCGAGAAAATCACCCTGCTGAAACCTCTGAGAAATACTACCGTGCGCCAGTTGCTGTTCCTTTCCTTGACAACATGAGAAACCAACTGGAGGAGAGATTCAAGCATTCTGACCTTGCCAAAGATGGCCTGCTGCTTGTGCCCACCAATATTATCAAGCAGTTTCCAAATGGATGTCATGCTGTCCCGGATGGTGTCAAGTGCCTGGCCGCCCTTTGGGAGCAGGACTTGAAGAATTCTACAAATGTTGACACAGAATTTGTGAGATGGGTCGATAAGTGGAACAGAGCGAACACAGGGGTTGACCCAACTACGAAGCAAAAACCTGTGATTCCCACTTCACTCACAGAAGCCCTAAAAGTGTGCGACAAGGAATTTTACCCGAACTTGCATCAGATGCTGATCCTCATGTGCACTCTGCCAATCACTACAGCAGAGTGTGAACGTTCAATGAGCCGACTTCGGATCCTGAAAACTTACCTTCGGTCAACAATGGGGGCAGAGCGCTTCAATGGATTAGCCCTCATGCAGATCCACAAAGACAGCTTTCCTGTGGACGTTGGAGCGGTTGTGGAAACATTCGCTGTTCGATATCGAACTCACATGGCGCTGCTCCCAGAAACCTTGCTGAACAAATGAACTTATCCAGCCCTTGACTTGACACTTCTCCCCTGCCAGAGCCACAGGCAGTCTGACACAAGAACTTTCCATGCTGAAAGATAGGTCAGTGGTATTTTCTTTAAATGCTTTTTGGGGGAAGGGAGGGGGGGAGGGGGCTAAACTTTTACTAGTTTTAGCACCAAAAACAATGCTGCTCTTACCCCTCAAAACAAGGCCCAGAATGCACCAGATTGCACAGATTTTAACCGTTTTTCCAAAAATTTCCGGGGGGGCATGCCCCCGGACCCCCCTAGTTTGCGCGCCTGCTTCGCAGGCGCGCGCTCGTGGCTTCGCCACTTCGCTGATTTGTCCCCCCCAACCAAAAAGGAACCCCCCCCCCACAACTCATTTGGTCCGGCCCTGTCAAAATAACTATGAAAGTGAATCTTGTCTTCGGCAACCACTTTCCATCGATGCCTATGAAACTAACAAGCAGTTACAGAGAGCGCACAGACTGGGAAAGGTTCTACATTCAGATCACAAAGATTACGCATTGGAACTGTGAGTCGAAGCAGGTTTTCATCACAAAGATCGAGAGCGACAACGTCACTTTGTTCCCCTCACCATAGATATTGATAGAACACACTAACACACAGCCTCCTCAACCACTTTGTCCAGAGGCGGGATTTCATTCACTCCTGGGATGCTCAGGGTCAGACCACTTACGAGAGAGCACATGCGAACGAGTCGTGCCCATCCGCAAACGGACCAGCAACAACCGGTGGTGATGACTGAACAAAGGAAACGTCATCACGAGTTTCCCTCCACCGGAATCAGACAGCATTCATCCACGTTCGCATTTGCCGAGAGTGAACGCGAACAAAGGCCATTCCGGAAGTATAACGTTCAACTGCAACACGTGACCGGATGGACGAACTTTCAGTCGATTCTCGAGAGATACGATGACTGTCCCTCCTTCCCCGTCCACCTAATCTCCATCCGTCCGCTTCCTCTGAAGCCTCACCCCAACCCCTACAAACCCTGACAACCCACCACCAGCAAATCCCAGTCTATCTCACCACTTAGCGCCATTTGAGGCTTGGCGTGGTCACTTCCGTATTTGCTCGACACATCGCAACACTCTGCTCGCGGCGACTTCGATATGCATGTACATGTAAGCACGAAGACCTGCTCTCAATCGTGAAAAGCAGAAAGCTGAAGTGGTACGGTCACGTGTCAAGAGGCAGTGGGCTGGCCAAGATCATCGTGCAAGGTACCGTCCCAGGTGGGAGAAGGAGAGGCATGCAGAGAAAGAGGTGGGAAGACAACATCAAAGAGTAGACAGGCTTGACCTTTGCTGACTCACAGCGAGCCAAAGAGGATAGAGATCGATGGAGGAAGATTGTCCGAAAGTCATCAGTGGTGCCTCAACAACCCATCTCAGGGTTAAGAGACTGAACTGAACTGAACTGTAAGCACTTCAATCAGTTTGGGATGAATGTATGTCCCAGAGATGAAAGATGAGGTGGCAAAAAGAGAAGCCCGATGATCACTGGGTAAAAGTGTGCTGCTTGAGGAAAAATTTTTAATCTTTCTAACCACAAAACCCCACAAAATTGTGTATTTTGTAGCAATTACGCCCCGCTCGCCCAATCAACCGAACAAACCAATGGCTAATGTAGGCTAGATAGTTACCTCCCTTGAAAACAGTTTCGTGAATTTCTAGCAAAACTCATATTAAGAGAGCTTTAGTGGTTAGAAAAATACAAAACTTTCATTCGCATAGCCTCAGGGCAGAGAGGATAGTGGAATGAAGCGAAAGCAAGGAACCTTACTGCAAACTAGTGCCAACGTAACTCTTAGCGCATAGACTCTGCCATTTTGAATTTGCACGCAAACCATGGTGAGGTACCTCCAAAGCCTCCTCGCGAAAACTTCGCGTCTCCTTGTGAGAGAGAAGATGTACGCAAGGCACTCGCTTCGTGCTTCCTTGCCAAACTCGCGAGACCCTAGAGTAGCAAACGCGCCTCTAATCGCGCGTGAGATGACTACAGAACAAACCTTGACAATACGTCGAGTGTCATTTGGCCTTGCAGAGATTCAAAATCAAAGGAACGAATTTTGAAACGTTCGGCGAGAATTGTTGCTAATTTACCGGAAGCATGAGTGGACGCAATATTCCCAATTCTACATTTAGTTCCTTTTGAATATCAATATACTTACCATTTAGCTACTCTGATCTTTAAAGTATTTAAATATGAAGCTCCTGTACACTGTAAGTCTCACGGAGACAATTGAATAACCCATAATACAGCCCTTAGATCTAATGCTCAATGCAACCTCCATCTTCCGCGTGTCTACAGAGAACTCTACAGAAATAAATTTCTTACAAAACTGCCATTACCACCAGCATTAATAAATGTTGTCTCTGTTGAAAACTTTAAATCCAATGTTAAGAATAATCTCATGAGATTATAGTCTTCCATTTTCATGTAAAGAATGACAGAAGAGAGAGAGAGAGAGAGAGAGAGAGAGAGAGAGAGAGAGAGAGAGAGAGAGGGGGGGGGGGGAGTCAGAGACATAGACAGAGAGACAGAGAGAGACAGACACAGAGACAGAGATACAGACAGAGAGGCAGACACAGAGACAGACACAGAGACAGACAGAGACACGAGAGAGAGAGAGAGAGAGAGAGACAGAGACAGAGACAGAGACAAAGACAGAGAGACAGAGAGACCAAGAGACAAAAAGAGAGAGAGCGCGAGAAGGGAGGGAGGGACTTTTTACAACAGAGAACTACTGGAGGATGAACGAAAAGTTCAAGTGTATCCTCTTCAAATAAAGTAAAATGAAATGAAATGAAAGGGTCGGTTGAAGTTCAGTGCGCCCCTCTTCATTGAAGAAAGGAGCGGGACAGACATTCTTGGTGAGTGTTAATCACGTAATTCCTCCTAGGAACGTCAAGAGAACTATGTATAATTGTGTGGCAAAAAAGTTGTATAGCCGTTTTGTGAGCGAGTCATACTCAGCGTCTTGGGAACATGTCTCATCTTCTTTGCTTGCCTTGGGCAAAGGCTGTTGTTATTTGTTGACTCCAGCCAAAAACCAAGGCTACAGCAAAATGTTGTTATGTTGTACTGTTATGTGGGGATTATCTTCATCCGTGGTAAGCTCCTAACATAACAACTGGCATTCTCTGGAGACAGAGATCAAATCCCCTGAAGACGGAGTGTGGCTGCCTATATGGCGGGGTGTTCAAAAACAGCCACACACGCAATCATCTCACCCACTTGGGTGATCCTGGGAGTGTTTAGCCCAGGTACGCAACAACAACAACAACAACATCTTCTTTGTGACTCTAAAGCCAGTTGAAGCTGTGTACACCTGGGTGAGTGCCATGCTGTCTTGTCATCTGTGTATTTCCCTGTGGTGTCTTGTACATTCTCACAATTCTGGAAGAAATCGATAGAAGTCTGTGTGTGTGTGTGTGTGTGTGTGTGTGTGTGTGTGTGTGTGTGTGTGTGTGTGTGTGTGTGTGTGTGTGTGTGTGTGTCTATCTGTCTGTCTATCTGTCTGTCTGTCTGTCCGTATGTGTGTGTGTGTGTGTGTGTGTCTGTGTGTGTCTGTGTGTCTGTCTGTGTGTCTGTCTGTGTGTCTGTCTGTCTGTATGTCTGTCTGTGTGTCTGTCTGTCTGTCTGTCTGTCTGTCTGTCTGTCTGTCTGTCTGTCTGTCTGTCTGTCTGTCTGTCTGTCTGTCTGTGTGTCTGTCTGTCTGTCTGTCTGTCTGTCGTGTGTCTGTCTGTCTGTCTGTCTGTCTGTCTGTCTGTCTGTCTGTCTGTCTGTCTGTCTGTCTGTCTGTCTGTCTGTCTGTCTGGGTGTCTGTCTGTCTGTGTGTCTGTCTGTCTGTCTGTCTGTGTGTCTGTCTGTCTGTGTGTCTGTCTGTCTGTCTGTCTGTCTGTGTGTCTGTCTGTCTGTCTGTCTGTCTGTCTGTCTGTCTGTCTGTCTGTCTGTCTGTCTGTCTGTCTGTCTGTCTGTCTGTCTGTCTGTCTGTCTGTCTGTCTGTCTGTCTGTCTGTGTGTCTGTCTGTCTGTGTGTCTGTCTGTCTGTCTGTCTGTGTGTATGTCTGTCTGTATGTCTGTCTGTCTGTGTGTCTGTCTGTCTGTGTGTCTGTCTGTGTGTCTGTCTGTCTGTGTGTCTGTCTGTCTGTGTGTCTGTCTGTGTGTCTGTCTGTCTGTGTGTCTGTCTGTCTGTGTGTCTGTCTGTGCGTCTGTCTGTCTGTGTGTCTGTCTGTGTGTCTGTCTGTGTGTCTGTCTGTCTGTCTGTCTGTCTGTCTGTCTGTCTGTCTGTCTGTCTGTCTGTCTGTCTGTCTGTCTGTCTGTCTGTCTGTCTGTCTGTCTGTCTGTCTGTCTGTCTGTCTGTCTGTGTGTCTGTCTGTCTGTCTGTGTGTCTGTCTGTCTGTATGTGTCTGTCTGTGTGTCTGTCTGTCTGTCTGTCTGTCTGTCTGTGTGTCTGTGTGTCTGTCTGTGTGTCTGTCTGTCTGTCTGTCTGTCTGTCTGTCTGTCTGTCTGTCTGTCTGTCTGTCTGTCTGTCTGTCTGTCTGTCTGTCTGTCTGTCTGTCTGTCTGTCTGTCTGTCTGTCTGTCTGTCTGTGTGTCTGTCTGTGTGTCTGTGTGTCTGTCTGTCTGTCTGTGTGTCTGTGTGTCTGTCTGTGTGTCTGTCTGTCTGTGTGTCTGTCTGTCTCAATGGCACATGACGACAAATACGGTGACAGACAGATGAGACGTACACAGTCAGGTACCAGCACCAACTCCACTCCTTAATGAGTATTTCCAGTGCTGGCTCAAGGGCGATGCCCTCACAGGAACTGTTTTACTCCTGGGTGTGTTGAAGCAATGCGAGTTAAGCGCCTTGCCCAAGGATGCACTTCTAGGGTACACGAAGCTTCGAACGTCGCTCCTGCTACAGCTGCAAGCATGTGCGCGCGTGCGCGTGTGTATGTGTGTGCGCGTGTATGTATGTGTGCGTGTATGTGTGTGCGTGTATGTGTGTGCGCGTGTATGTGTGCGCGCGTGTATGTGTGTGCGCGCGTGTGTGTGTGCGCGCGTGTGTGCGCGCGTGTGTGTGTTTGCGCGTGTATGTTTCTGTGTGTGCGCGTGTGTATGCTCGCGTGGGTGAGTGTATGCGTGTGGATGCGTTTGCGCGCGCGCGCGCATGTGTGTACGTGTGTGTGTGTTAATTGTGTGTGTGTGTTGTGTGTGTGTTTGTGTGTGTGCGTGTATTTTGTGTGTGTGTGTGTGCGTGCGTGCGTGCGAATGTTTGTGATTATGTGTGCATGCGTGCGTGCATCCGTGTGTATGTGCGTGCGTGTGTATGTGTGTGTGTGTGGATGGGAGGATGCGTGCGTGCGTGCGTGCGTGCGTGCGTGCGTATGTCTACATGATGTTGGGGAAATTTCCTGACTCAGAATTCGTGCTGTCAACTCGGACAACTATATGCAATCATACCGTCTTTCGAAGGTGGGAGCTCCATCCAATCTGTATGATATCTCCCTTCCTACACATTCACTATTTTCGACATTAAATGATTAATCTACCGTTGGTGCCAGAAAGGTCGAAACTTTGCAGTGATTGACACCTCACATTTGTTGAGAATATCTTTCAAATTGTTTTTTTTGCATTGTTTTGTTTTGTTTTCCTCTGATCGACGATTTTTTATTTCATGTGAACTACACGATGGGCACTCACTGTACATGTATTGAGTTGGGAATCCTCCCAGCGGTTTGATAAACTTGAATGGAACGTTCGCTACAGACATTTTTCTCTCTGGCATGGCATGGCATTCCATTGAACTGAGTTGGTTGAAATCCATTTTTGCACACATATCACCCTAGACGTGTCACACAAGGGCTGGATTCATGAGAATAGGACAATGTACAACTATGTCCCTTGCATATATTTGTGAATAATTTACGTTTTGTCTTGTTTGCGCTCATGATGTGACTATGCGTATTTGAGGCAAAATAAACTTGATTTGAAGAGAAAAAAAACACGTCAGAAACAAACTGCTGGAATCATGGTTGGACGAGAGCCTAGATTTAAACAATCAGGATCGACATTTGTGTGATATGTTTCACATTTTATTTTGTTAACATTTGCTCTTAATTCTCTGCATATCGGTCTGATGGAAATTCACATTTTCAATGAAAATACAGTTCACCCTCAACCCTTCTAGCAGCTGCACTTGTGAGCAAGCTTCTTAAGGCCGTGGGCACCTGAGCCGGAAAGCTTTTGACATAAAGACCCGTCACTTTGACACGCCATTGTCCTAGCAAAACTTTCCCCTCTGGACCATCTCCCCTCCTCAAAGAAAGTTCGTCTTTTCTAACTAGATTTCAGTGTCTTGCATTTTGCTTTCTTCCCTGTCGTGCTGATGATTGAACAAAACACATCATTGTCCTGATTGTTGGATCCGAACATTGAGCACAGGAAACTTGCCCCACGTGGGCTTCAAGGTATTCAGACTCTAATGGAAATCCACGATGGTCAGTGAATGTTTATCCGAATGTTTATTTGTCTGTGAAAGTGCTGCTGGCATCTGGCCTTGCCATCGTTAACTTCAATCGCCACGGCCTGGAGACAATTATTGCTAGAGTGCCTTTGGGTTCCTACCCATATAATCATTCCATTATGGGGAAGGGTGCTTTATTGTGGGGAAGGGTGCTGTGGTCAGCAGCGATCCACTTCTGCCCTCTCTCTTCCTGACACCCGAGTTCAGTGTTATCAGAGTTGGAAAGTAGAAATTCTTCTCCTATCCCACCCCCACCTCCATATTACCCACCATCCCCGCCCACCCACCACCCAACGGCCCCCACCCTCTCTCTAGAAGTCTGCTGCTCCCTAGAATTGCACGAGCAGCCATGCATTTCAGCATTACCGTCCTTATCTCTTTACTGGAGTCTCTTCACACGCCTGCACCATTTTTTCGTGCGTTCTACAACATTTGGTGTCGAAATAAATTAAGCAAATGCGTGCTTGTAAGTGTTACGAAATTTATTTTAAAATTTATCTAGCACGTGATGAAATAAAGTCGTCCTTGCACTATCAAAGTTACGCTACAACCGTCGGTCCAAAGTTTCCTCTTCTTTTTTTTTCCTTTTTATCTTGACCCTTTGTGGGTTGGGGGTAAGAATTGACTCACCGCGTCTCTCTACGCGTTTCATTAAAGGCGATTAACTAGGGAAAACATTGCTTCATAGACTCGATGATCGTGAATTTTGTCCTCGCCAGACCAGGGAAACAAAATCGTCAATTCAAGCCAGAACTAAACAGTTATCTGCTGCCACTCATTCGAGCTTTACATGAAACATTATCTCGATCGTCTGCTGGCGTAGTGGCTATGGTTCGATCGCATTGCAGCAAAGTTAGTTTATCACATGGAACGTCGAACAGGCCTCACAAAAGGCCTCAAACGTCGTAAAAGTCAAGTCAAGTCAAGTCAAGTGTTCGTCTGCTAAGTACGTACGGTGTGGTTTGTTTACTTATCTTCTGCGGGTTTTGTGCAGAAATTATACGTAACAAGTCTATTGTTACTATTTTTGAATATCTTTTAAATATCTAATTAAACTTTTTGCATGCTTTAATTCCATCCTTTAGCCACGATCTTCACTTCTCAACACAGACCCGAAACATACCCCAATATAGCACCGGAAGTTATGTAACCTACGATCATGTCTGCGCTGCTAATTACCATGTGACCCTTGGTGAACTCTTCTCCGGCCATTCCAAACTCTTGGTAGCCAATCAACCGACATGCCACGTCACGAAAGATAAAGCGAATAGAGTTATTTCCCTTTAGTCATCCGTCACTGTTCATGCGTTGCCACGCGCCAAATCCACAAGCACTACAACTACACGTCGTTTGAAAGATTGGATCAACAACTTCATTGCCGTCTCAAGGACTGTATCAATTCCTTTCTCTCAACGGTGGTTGCCTCACACTGAAGTATCAGAGGAGCCCCGAGTTTTGTCGGTGCCTTGTATTAATTATACTTTGCATTCAGTAGTTTCAGTAATTAAAATATGACCAGATACCACAAAAATGTCTTTGTAAACAATGTGGTTTTGTGTACTTTCTGGTATTTATCAAAGTTTATTGTAGTTTCCAAGTTCTACTTGGTATTGTAGGTGTATAGTAATTTTATGCGTGTTTTAATTAAACTTACACACTGCAGTAGGTCCTGCACAACTGCTAGTGCTTACACTTACAGGTGCATGTTCATGTAGGCCTACATAATCTCCCAGACACTTAAAAAAAGAGGAAGCACATCATGTTTAGTTTGTAAACCAGCTTTGAAGTGTAGAGAACTCACTGCAAGTTTTCAATCGATGCCCTAACTTCAGAAGGCATTATCAGCCTGCATGACAGTCTTAGGTGTGAAATAAAATGAACATAGGTTTAATTTGTACATGCACAACTTAAAAGTGTCCTCCAAAACACATACAGCAGTTTACAATTCCTTAAATAATTGCCGTTATTAAAGGATTCAAGGTTAACATTTTCATGTTATGCTTTTTTATAGGCGAGAATAAGAACAATAAACAACAACAAAAAAAAGCTCTGGACTCCACCAATTCCAATACCTAAGTATTCTCCCTCTGCATTGCTATGATGGGCATCACACAAGCTTTCATGAAGGTTGAAACTAGTTTCAGTGCATCCACAAGCTGGCCATTTCACCTCAAAATATATAAAGAACAAAATATAAAAGTATCAAAAGTACTTTAAGTTTAATGAAAGTGAGTGGTTTAAAAGTTACAACTGTATTTTTGACAACGAATCTCAAACATGTGTTCCATCAGTATCAAGGCGAAGGGCTTCATAGAGCAGAAGTATCCACTCTCAGAGCAAGCCTGCATCCGCGGTTAAGGCAGCAGCAGACCTCCAAGTCACTTGGCAAGTGCTATTGGTCTGTTGAGAAAGAACTGGAGACTTTTTCAACCACAACTGTAAACCTCAAAGTGCAATTCCTTCTTATTCCCCACCCCAACTCCCAACTTACATAATTGTTTTTAAATGTTCAAATTACTCTTTCCAAGATTGATTGAAATGGTCAAAATTGATTTCAAGTGTTTAGGTCATCACTTGTTTATAAAAGCAAAGTCAAATATCTGCCATATGGTTTTCAAGTCAATGCCAAAACTAAAATGTTTCCACAAACTCAATTTTATCAGCCACTACTCAGGGTAGTGATAATTATCTGTAACTGCCAGTTGTGTGGACCACCACATGCAAGCTCCAGTATCTCAAGGCAAACAGTCAAGGAAAACACAGCCATGGCATGACATCTGTCTCGTTGTCTTGCTGTCCAGTTGAATGCATAAGATGACTACAGGAGCCATTAACCATGGAGTGGATGTCAAATATTACAACTCTGACATACTGGCAAATCCCTGACAAAACACTGAATGTTATTATCAGCCTTAGTTTCAATCCATGTCTGGAAAGCAGGCCTTACATATCAACAGAATGACACTAAGTGATCCATCTAAGCCATCAATGATCATATACTCTTTTCTGTTGTACTACAGCACAGCCAAAATGTTCATTCTTTTCTTAAGAGATGAAGGTAACAGTGCTACTTTAGATAATACAAATACCATGAGACTAGA
Organism: Theodoxus fluviatilis; assembly: GCA_034096865.1. Classification (NCBI taxonomy): domain Eukaryota; kingdom Metazoa; phylum Mollusca; class Gastropoda; order Cycloneritida; family Neritidae; genus Theodoxus; species Theodoxus fluviatilis. The sequence continues at coordinate 49,119 of JAWQFJ010023794.1, read as the reverse complement.
ATGGTCTCATGAGACAGGTTGCCTACAATGCTGCAATTTCTTTGAATAACAAGTCATGTTGTCCTCTTCAGACCATTCCATGCAGAAAGTTCCAAGCCCTGAAGTGGATTTCACCATGAAAGGCAATGGTGGAAATACAAACTTTCACTAAGTAATTTTCTCCACTAGCTCATTCAAAATCTTCTAGTCAACCCAAAGCCTACATAGGTAGTTACCAGCCACTGGGTATTCTTGTTAATTAAGGCTGTGGACTCATCTGGCCATCAGGTTTCCTTGGGATTTTGATATCACATTAGGAGTGGATGCTTTAATATCTACAGGCACCTTGAGGCATACTTTGTTTTAACGCAGACCTGTATCTAAATGGATGCACGTCTTTAGGTCAAGGGCTCTTTCAGCCAATTAGAGAGTTCTGCCAGAGGTCAGCCTTTCGACTGACTGAGTAGCTCACTTCCGGCGAGTCTTTGCGCAATGGATGCCACTGTTGATCAGATTGTCACGCAGTTTATTGTGAGTGAAATTAATTTTATTTTAAAGGTTTCTATTGAGTTACAGCTGTGATTAGATGTATGTATCTTTTCATTAAGTAGGAAGCCCTGCCACAGCATTTTAACCGATTTGTTGCAGTTGTTTTATGGACGCTACACACGTGTAGTGCCTAGTGCCGTAGTGGCACAGGTCTCAGGAGTGAACAAGAAAGGGGACTGTTAATTTTCAAGTTAAACACGTTGTTGCGGCCACCCACCTCTGTTTTATTTCTCTGTATGGTTTAGGTAAAATGCCTACCCTGTGCTACGTTTTCTGTGTGAGCTAATGAAGCATCATACCACTACCACTATGAATTGTGTATCCACTATGAATTGTGTGTTTATGCATGTTTTAAGTAAGGAATACTAAAGGATATGGAAGCCAGCCAGACCTCAACTAAACGTAGTTTATTAAGCAACCAGCCATGCCTTTAGAATATTACTGTGTTGGAGTGAACAGTTTTCAAGTTGAGCGCCAAGCTTGTGCTGCTGAGAGACTTTGAACACAGTGGGACGAAAATGCGCCAATTTTCTCTTCTTTCCCATTGGCCCAGAGTAGTGAACTTTTAAGAGTTTGAGCGGTAGAAAAGTGCTTAGTCAGCAGGCGCCAAACATCCCCTTCTTCCCATTGGTGAATTTCTGAGACTCTCAATGGAGACGTGGAAGAAGATATAAATGCAGGCAGCAGTCTGCTAACGAGACTGGCGTGTTTGGGGGAGACTGGCGTGTTTGGGGGAGACTGGCGTGTTTGGGGACTGGCGTGTTTACCCCCCCTGCTGGGAGCGAGAGAATACAATCATGGTATCAATTAAGGCCAGTCTGAACTAAGGGAGGACAGGGAATGGTTTCCCTCCCCACCCCCCTTCAACCCACCGCCTCCAGCCCACCCCCCCTGGATGGAGGAGATGCGGGCAGCCGCTCGCCCACAAGCTGCAACCAAGCGGAGATGACCCTGACCCCGCCACCAGACACGGGAGAGGAGAGATGGGGCCAGTTCAACCCCCCCCCCCCCCCCCCTCTGCAGGACCCGCCAATGCCTCCATCGACATCCCCTCCACCCTCCAAGACAACCCCCTTCAGGAGCAGCCATTGGGGTCAACTGCCCTGACCCCCTTCAGCACAGACAACTACAGGGTCACGCCGCCCTGACACCTTTCATCATTCTTCCACAGAACGGACTCAGTGAACTCAGATAAGTTTTACCATGATACTATAGAAAAGGCTGGCTGGCTAAAAGAACTAGAATTTTGAACACAGAAGTTTTTATTATTATTCATGCACGTTGGTTTACTGATCATTGTTCTATCACTTCCAGTGTTATTAAAGTCATTTTTGTATTTGACCTCTGCATCCATCTTCTCTGTTGCCTTGTCCAGTCTTGACAGCGAGAAAGGTGAATGAATATTGCATGCAGCCGTGCGTTTACCCCTAGACATCTTCTTCATTAAGAATAATCAGAGCACGGCATGTAATAAATGGGGTTGCTCGTCCGAAATTGTTTTCTGAAAAGAAGCAAAAATGTCAAAATGTGTTAATAACAAGTTTGGTTGACTGAGAGCCATTGTCAAAGTCTATGATTGACGTGATGTGATTTCTTTTTGAGAAATTCTGAGTAGCAGTGATAGATCATTTGCTGTACTGGTGTTTTAATGAATTAATTTCATGATAACTTGTTTCCCTAAAGCAAAAACGTGCATAGACCTCGCGGAAATAAATGTGAATCATATTAAGCATCCCCTGGGTGTGCATGATTGTGTTGTACTGTGACGTTTTCAGTCTTTGAGTAGTCTTGCTTCTCACAGTATTGCTATTGTTTCTTTGAACTGCCAATAGATGCTTTATTGGGATATACCCCGTTGCCATTACAATTCCTCACTAGTGTACCCCACTTTTGTTGCTGATTGAAGATTGATAATCTTTCATTATGGCTGATGTGGTAGCAGAAGAGTTGCCTACTATTGTCAACATTTTGACCTTGAATAAGGCAGATTTAGAAAATCTGGTTGTGAGATTTGGTTTAGAGGTGAGTAGAGATGCTTCCAAGGTGGATCTGCAGAATGCTTTGATAGTTTTTGTGAGTGAGCATCGTCAAGAGAGATTGGTATCGCTCAATACTGATCAGGTCACCCCTTGCCCATCTCCGAATATGGATGAGTTGAGGCGATTAGAGTTAGCATGGGCTGAAAAGAAGTTGAAGCTCGAGTTGGAGGAGAAAGAAAGAGAGAGAGCAGAAAGAAAGAGAGAGAGAGAACGAGAGGACCGTAAGGAAGAGAGAGAGAGAGCAGAAAGAGAGAGAGAGAGAGAACATCAGATCAAAATGAGAGAAATGGAGGTAAGCTTAGGAAGTACCGGGAGAAGGGAAAGAGTAAATGAACCCATAGATTTGAGGATCTACCAGGGAGTGCCAAAATTTTCTGAAGAGGCAGTAGAAGAATTTTTTGACACTTTTGAGAGGCAAGCAGAAAGCTTGAACTGGCCACAGGAGAGATGGCCAGTCATCCTAGGTAGTGTAATCTCAGGGAAGGCCCAGGTTGTTTACAATACTCTGCCTAGGGAGGAAGCAGCAGATTATGGCACCCTGAAATCAGAGATACTGAAGCGGTATGCTCTGACTCCAGAAGCATACAGGCAGAGATATATGAAATGTAGGAAGCAGGACAAAGAGAGCTACAAAGAGTTTGCTGCAAATCTGAAGGGAGCACATGACAGGTGGATGAGATCAGACGGTGCAGGGGACGAAGTGGAGTCGAGACTAGCTAAATTGGATGTGTTGGAGAAATTCAAGAGATCAGTGCCTACCAATATCAGGATATATATTGGGGAGAGACAAGTTGATGATGTGTTTGAGGCAGCATCTTTGGCAGACAACTATGAAATCATTCATGAGCAGAGTCAGGGACAGAAGAAGTGGGGAGATAGGAGCAAGCCTTCATTCAAGAGGGAGGGATCAGTGAGGATGGATCAAAGGCCAGTAGAGAGAGAGAGACAAGACTATAGAAGAAATGGCCAGACACCAATCAAATGTTTCAAGTGTCAGAGGACAGGACACCTAGCTAAGAACTGTTGGGTCAGGGAACCACAAGCTGAAGGCAGGGGTAGAGTAGCCCTAGTGAGGACTATGGAGAGATATGCCGTGGGCAGTTTAGCAGTCAGGGATCAGGCAGAACAATCTTCAGAGAAAATGATAGGGGGGAGCTATGAACCCTTCATGTCAGTCGGAGAAGTGAAGATAGGCCAGAAAATAACCCCCATAAGAGTACTAAGGGATACTGGGTCTTCTCTGACTATCTTGAGATCAGGAGTAGTGCCAGACAGGGATCAATCGTTCTCAGGGGAGGGAGTGATGATAACAGGATTAGGGGGAGTGGTGCAGTCGATCCCGCTGCACGAAGTAGAGTTGCGTACTCGCGAGTACACAGGTCTAGCCTGTGTGGGACTCTGTCCCGAACTACCAGTTCCCAGGGTGGATATCCTGATAGGGAATGATTTAGCTGGTGCAGAAGTGGCAACAGGCAGCATTCAAGGATATGCTGTCGAGACATCCATGAGTGAGATGTCAAGCTCAGTGGGTGTTGATCAACACTCGACCAATCAGATGCGTTTTGATGGCGAGCTGGTTGTGGGCTGTGAAAGCAGCACGGCATTCTCGAAAGAGATGTCAAACCCCACTGTAGCAGAGTGCCCTTCTACAGAAAATAGTGATCAGATGGATAGTAGGGGAATGGGTTGTGCGTCAACCAAGATGTCGAGGAAAATGACATCAGGCCCTGTGACGGGTGAAATTCCCACTGAAGAGTCAGCAGAAGATGGAAATCTGACTCTGTCTGATGGAGAGAAGCTGAGCGCTTCAGAGTTGAATCTAGATGAGATTTTCAGGATTTCAGTGACGAATGACGATAGCGAGAAACGAGATCCACTGGTGGAGCATCTGAGTGATGACTTCATGGACACAACGATAGTGTCAGAGACATTTAGTGGTCGGCGTAGTGACGTATCTACGCTCGTCAAAGAGTCGCAGGCTGACAGTAGCCTGGTTCCCCTCTATGCTAAGGAGGAGGAGGAGAGAGATCAAATTTCGCTAGGACCGTTTCTGAGAGAGAAGAAAGAGAGGGCAGATGAAGGAATGATAAACGCATTCCAGCCCCATGTTCCCATAGAAGACTGCAAGATGAAAGGGAAGCCTGACTCTTGTGTGGATACAAGTGTGGAGAGGCTGAGTGAGGGAGAGAAGAAAGATGGAAAGGGAAGTGTGAGTTTGCAAGCCAGGGTTAAGTCCAGTGTGACCACAGGTGGCTGTGGGCCAGTGTGTGTTGCAGCAGAGTGTCTGAGAGAGGCGAAACCGAGAATGACAAAATGGTGGGACTGGAAGAAGAGAAAAAGGAAGCTTGCACCAAGAGAGGTGATGTGCATGAGTGACCCTTTTTGATGAAGAGATGTTCTGTGTAAGTGATCAAGTACTACAGAAAGATCTGTTATAATTTAGTTGAAGTGGTTCTGCTGTTAGCAAACTTGTTGTTAGAGGACAAAGTGGTTAGATAAACTAATCAATGTCAATAAGCTTTATGAAAGGCTAGAGTTGATTTTTATGTGTAATTGTTTTGGGTGATATTAGAATCTCACAAACAGTTTGAATTCAGTGAATCAAACTATGGGAGCAGTGTTGATGTGGTGTAGAGATGGCAACGTCAGGCCTCCAGTAGCCATATTTTCTGTCAAGAAGTTTTCTTGCAATACCAACACAGGTGATTCTATTGTGGAAGGAGAAGTTTTGGCCTACTGAGTGTACTATTATATTTTGAGGTATATTTGGGATACACTGCATTGGAAGTGACTGTAAATATGAACCATAATCCTCTGGTGGTTTTTGAGCAAAACAAAAATGGAAGAATTAATGACTATTGAGATAAAGTTTAATCCTCCAGGGATTTCTATTGTGTACTGTATATACCAGTAGTCAAGAGAATGTGTTGGTCGTTGCTGGGTTATGTGTCAAATTTTTGCTGAGTTCATATCATTCTTGGTTTGGAGAAAATTTCTTATTAAAATCATAAGAAATTTTCCATTGAAGGATGGGGGAGTGTTGCGGCCACCCACCTCTGTTTTATTTCTCTGTATGGTTTAGGTAAAATGCCTACCCTGTGCTACGTTTTCTGTGTGAGCTAATGAAGCATCATACCACTACCACTATGAATGTTCATACCACTACCACTATGAATTGTGTGTTTATGCATGTTTTAAGTAAGGAATACTTAAGGATATAGAAGCCAGCCAGACCTCAACTAAACGTAGTTTATTAAGCAACCAGCCATGCCTTTAGAATATTACTGTGTTGGAGTGAACAGTTTTCAAGTTGAGCGCCAAGCTTGTGCTGCTGAGAGACTTTGAACACAGTGGGACGAAAATGCGCCAATTTTCTCTTCTTTCCCATTGGCCCAGAGTAGTGAACTTTTAAGAGTTTGAGCGGTAGAAAAGTGCTTAGTCAGCAGGCGCCAAACATCCCCTTCTTCCCATTGGTGAATTTCTGAGACTCTCAATGGAGACGTGGAAGAAGATATAAATGCAGGCAGCAGTCTGCTAACGAGACTGGCGTGTTTGGGGGAGACTGGCGTGTTTGGGGACTGGCGTGTTTACCCCCCCTGCTGGGAGCGAGAGAATACAATCATGGTATCAATTAAGGCCAGTCTGACCTAAGGGAGGACAGGGAATGGTTTCCCTCCCCACCCCCCTTCAACCCACCGCCTCCAGCCCACCCCCCTGGATGGAGGAGATGCGGGCAGCCGCTCGCCCACAAGCTGCAACCAAGCGGAGATGACCCTGACCCCGCCACCAGACACGGGAGAGGAGAGATGGGGCCAGTTCAACCCCCCCCCCCCCCTCTGCAGGACCCGCCAATGCCTCCATCGACATCCCCTCCACCCTCCAAGACAACCCCCTTCAGGAGCAGCCATTGGGGTCAACTGCCCTGACCCCCTTCAGCACAGACAACTACAGGGTCACGCCGCCCTGACACCTTTCATCATTCTTCCACAGAACGGACTCAGTGAACTCAGATAAGTTTTACCATGATACTATAGAAAAGGCTGGCTGGCTAAAAGAACTAGAATTTTGAACACAGAAGTTTTTATTATTATTCATGCACGTTGGTTTACTGATCATTGTTCTATCACTTCCAGTGTTATTAAAGTCATTTTTGTATTTGACCTCTGCATCCATCTTCTCTGTTGCCTTGTCCAGTCTTGACAGCGAGAAAGGTGAATGAATATTGCATGCAGCCGTGCGTTTACCCCTAGACATCTTCTTCATTAAGAATAATCAGAGCACGGGCATGTAATACACGTTAATATTAATGTATTGATTGTACTAGTTTTCTTCTTTGTCATTTATGTTTCTCATGTGAGTTACATTTAAGGGGAGACACAGCTGCCTACGAGTCAAATTTCCCTCAAGAGATTCACGGAAATCCCCATATCAGTCCTCGGACGAGCTCGTCGTGACGTAAGCCTAACAGCTGTTATAACGCAGCGATCTGATTGGCTGCCGATTACTCACGGACTCGTTCTGAGCAGGCCGAAGTTGGCCGAGGCAATTCCGGTGGCATTGTTTACATATGCGAAGGCACTCCTGCAAGATGCAAATTGAATGCACCTCGCTCACGCCTGGTCGTGGCAGTTTCATAAATGACAGACCTCGGCATTTCGCAAAAGTTGTACTGCAGCTTTAGTTTGCACAATTATTGCCAATGCTTGGCCGTTTTCTTTTCGCAACTGAGTTCTCCGCCATCGAATATCGTAGGTTGAACTTTGTTTTAATCTGAGAAGACACTCGTGCAAGATGCAAATTGAATGCGCCTCGCTCACGCCTGGTCGCAGCAGTTTCATAATTGACAGACCTGAGCATTTCGCATAAGTTGTGCTGCAGCTTTCAATTGCACAATTATTGCCAATGCTTGGCCGTTTTCTTTTCGCAACTGAGTTCTCCGCCATCAAATATCGTAGGTTGAACAGGCCACCGGAAGTGCTAGACTCAATCGCCGATTGGCCTTGAGAGCAACTAAAATTACCTTGACCTAAAGACACGCATCCATTTAGATACAGATCCGTGGTTTTAATAACGAGGACAGAAACAATTATAATGCAAATAACAACATTGTAACACCGAGACATCTGCAGTCCTGAGATGGCACTTTTCAATGTACAAAGCACTGGGCACATTTTACACTTATTAAAAACAAAAACGAGAAAATTTTTCCACAGAAGAAAACAGTAAACCCTTCAAAACAAAGCTAAATGAATAACTAGATATTTATGCTATGATATTAATGACTAGATCATGGTCACAAACAATGGAAAATTTTGGTTCCTCAAAATAAACAAAGCTCAGACTGACGCATTAAGCCAATAAAGAATTATGAGGATGAAGATGAAACACCATGATAGATTCATAAAATGTCAACGACTAGCTTGAGGTTACAAGACAGGTGACAAATGACTAGATTTTTGTACAGTCATTCTCGGCCATAACTCCCAATGTTTCTCAAACATGTTCATAAATAATCAATCTGTCTTCAGCAGATGATTACTTGGACATCATCATCCGCACAAATTCTGCAAAACAAATGAAAACAATACAACTTTAGCATACATTCTTCTTTGTATAGTCTCACAAACTAAATTGTTAATAAATTGCAACGCGTAGTTCATGAAAGAATATAGAGAAATTGAGTATCTTGCAATTATCTCTAAGATTAAATTAAAGTTGGCTTGTATACATCCTCCCATTCACTTACATGGAGGTATATATATTCTTGTACACAAAACCTTGGTGCACTGAACTACACAGTTATGTAGTTTTTCCTCTTTCCAGTCTGAAATAAACACTTGAGGGAATGCTCCTGAACTGCAGCTTCCAAGACAAATAGAAATGAGTGTTGACTGAAAATGCTGTAACCTGATGGCAGAGGGAAATCTACCTACCAGTGAGGTAGCTCTTGCATGCCATTTTATTGTTGCAGCACAACTGCAACTTTGACTCCTGATTTATATCTTATGTTTCAGTTCTCTGCCTGCATCTGTTACTCAGGACTCAATCTCAGTTGCTGCATGAAGTCTCTGCCTGCATCTGTTACTCAGGACTCAATCTCAGTTGCTGCATGAAGTCTCTGCCTGCATCTGTTACTCAGGACTCAATCTCAGTTGCTGCAGGACTCAATCTCAGTTGCTGCATGAAGTCTCTGCCTGCATCTGTTACTCAGGACTCAATCTCAGTTGCTGCAGGACTCAATCTCAGTTGCTGCATGAAGTCTCTGCCTGCATCTGTTACTCAGGACTCAATCTCAGTTGCTGCAGGACTCAATCTCAGTTGCTGCAGGACTCAATCTCAGTTGCTGCATGAAGTCTCTGCCTGCATCTGTTACTCAGGACTCAATCTCAGTTGCTGCAGGACTCAATCTCAGTTGCTGCAGGACTCAATCTCAGTTGCTGCAGGACTCAATCTCAGTTGCTGCATGAAGTCTCTGCCTGCATCTGTTACTCAGGACTCAATCTCAGTTGCTGCAGGACTCAATCTCAGTTGCTGCAGGACTCAATCTCAGTTGCTGCATGAAGTCTCTGCCTGCATCTGTTACTCAGGACTCAATCTCAGTTGCTGCAGGACTCAATCTCAGTTGCTGCAGGACTCAATCTCAGTTGCTGCATGAAGTCTCTGCCTGCATCTGTTACTCAGGACTCAATCTCAGTTGCTGCATGAAGTCAAATCACGGTGTGCAAACACGTGCGAAAAGACTAAAACTAAAAATATTCTGTACTGGGATAACAAATGAGATTTGATAATACCCAACCATCATTTTGCAAAAGCCCTAATAGTGTATTCTGTTAACTGTCTTATTTCACCTGTGTGATTTTGATGAATATCCATCGGTGCATGCTATGGTATACTTTCTACCACAATAACCTGCAAGAGATAATTGAAATGCACCGATTACATATATAAATAAATATCAAGATAGGTAGGTAGGTGGGTGGGTGGGTAGGTAGGTAGGTTCTTCCTAAAGCAACAGTGTGATTACCTTCATAGTTGACCTGTCCATCTCCATCCACATCCGCCTCCCTGATCATCTCGTCCACCTCCTCGTCTGTCAGCTTCTCCCCAAGGTTGGTCATGACGTGTCTGAGCTCAGCAGCGCTGATGAAGCCGTTGCCGTCCTTGTCAAACACCCTGAAGGCTTCTCGCAGCTCTTCCTCTGTATCCTGATCCTTGAGTTTCCTGGCCATCATGGTCAGGAACTCAGGGAAATCGATTGTTCCATTACCTGCACAGACAATTCAACTGAGCTTAACTTCAAGTTCCAAGAAAACATCATTTGTGTCACTGGGCAAGATATCATGAATGCATTAAGTCACAACACAATATCTTAATTTATTACCCTTTTCATTTTCAAAGTGTCGGCACAATACTTTAAGAAGATTCTAAGGCCCTCTAATCACGTTTATCATAGCCTTTAACTTTTGCTTTGCAACCCACAAAGAACCAAATGGGATCAGGCATCATTTCATGAAGGCAGTATTTAGTACCTAGCAGTGCGAAATCTAGTTCATCATTATCATAACTAAGACGAACACTTTGAATGTTACTAACATACAGTGGGAAAGGCATAAAAACATCTATGAATTGCAAGGAAAGTGCTGTTGTTCGTTTAGCTTCACCAACAGGAACATGATAGTAGATGTAGTTAATAATGTAGCTAATACCTCTAATCTGTGCTCTCTTGTTGCATTTCAACTGGTGCTCATCATCGAATAATTAATCAAGCTATAAAGCTGAAAGACGATATAAACTATTACTTACACCCACGAGAAGCTGATGGAAAAAAAAACTAAAACATATTACATGTAGGCATCCCAGACAAAGTGGCACAGAGATAGCATTAAGCCATTTGTAACCCAGTCAGTCCTAGTATACAGCATGAGCTGCCTAGATACCTCCTTCAGTCAGAATGCAGTTCATCTTGGGTTTTCTCCATGCCCTCATACACCCACCATTTGAGTGTATTTTAAGAAATGTCACGAATACAGTATCTAGATTGAACATAACTTAAAATAGTGTTCATAGGGAGGATAGGACAGCATGCAGTTTGTTGTTTACCTTTATTTCTTTCCCCCTTTTTCATGATCAAAAAAGAGGTTTAAGGTCAGCAGGAAAATTGAGTTACCATAACCACAATTTTTTTTTTTTTTTTTTGGGGGGGGGGAGGGGGGGGGGGGAGAGAGTGCTATGCAACCAAAATATCATCCACTACCAAATTTGGAATACTAAGCGCAAATGTCAAGGCTGCCCTAGATATCCTCAGTATTTTCAAGGTTCACTTTCAGACCAGAAAACAGTCAATGACTGTATCACACATTGTTAGATCAAGCTGCATCTTCACCTATGGTGAAGAAGACTGTTAATTATAAGGAAACAAGGTACAAGGAATGGTTATTGCACAAGTGAAACTTCCTTCTACAAACACTTTATCTGTCCACGTGAATCTATCCCCCAAGAAATATTTTGGCACAGTGCCCCCTCGTCATCACAGAATAAGAGTTCATTCAGAAAAGAGTTTTCAAGGTCACAGTAAAATTGCATTCAAGATGGACAATAGCAATCAAAGCTAAGGAGTATTTGCTTCCATTTTTTGACAGCTGTTACTAATTGGGTGTGTAAAGACAAAGTTTCTTAGTTTATATATACAAGATGTTCAAGCATGCTGACCAGGACAAAATGTAGATCTCTCATTTGGTCAACATCAAAAGTACTACAAAGGCAATCTAAAATCATTCTGTCCCACTCCCAATTAATAAAAGGTATTTCTGAAGCTCTTATGGACACACTTTCAATCTGGCTTAGCCCATTTACCCGCACACCTTTAACACTGGGTGGAAAATTCTGTGCTGCTATACCACTGTTAGCCCAATAGTTCCAAGTGGATTCTGTGGAAGGATGGATGGATGGATCGATGGTGTTTTATGGCCTATCAACTTTTGAAGGCTATGTAAGGCCACTAAGCATGAAAATCACTAGAGCAGTTTAGAGTAAACGCAAATAAAGTCACGGTGTCCCTAGTCATTCGCCTCTTACGAATCGCATAGGGAGACGCAGTGGGTCAATTCTTACCCCGAACCCACAGGGGGATTCTGTGGAAGGCATTTGCTGTGAACTTCAATTGTGAATAAACCCAACTGCGGTGCAAGAGTTGCAATCTGCAACTTAAACTACTTTTTAACTCAGCAAATTATGAGTATATAATAATAATAATAATAATAATAATAATAATAATAATAATAATAATAATAATAATAATACAGATTACTTGTATGCACATACCTTCCCTAATAGGCAAGCTCATGGCGTTTACAATGAAAAGTCCACACTCATAATACAAAGCATTCCAACACTCGTACACTGTACAGTTGAAATAAAAGAAGAGTTAAATACAATACAATTAATTAACATAGCAGGCAATAAACAAAACACGAAACATAAAAGAGGCGCCTTGTGAAGCACCTCACTGCTCGTCAGGAAAGACTGACCGGAACAGGTGTGTCTTAAGGGAGGTTTTGAACTGGGACATGGAATCAGAGTGATGGACAGGGAAAGGTAGGCTATTCCACGTTACAGGGCCGATGTAAGAAAAAGCTCGCTGTCCTTGGGTTTTCTTTTTGCGACGGGGGACATTTAACGTTTTGGTGTCTGCAGCTGAACGGTTATTTCTAGCGGGGATGTAGACAGTGAGAATTTCTTTGAGTGCGTGTAGTGCAGTTTGATTGAAGAAGTTGAAACACATAGTGGCTAGCTTATACTCTATCCTCTGATCGACGGGGAGCCAATGCAGTGCACGAAGGAGTTTGGATGTGGGAGTTCTCTTGGGACATCTAAAAACTAATCTAACAGCAGTGTTTTGGACTTTTTGCAGTTTTTTAGCAGAGTGTCAGGAATGCCGGCAAGAAGAGATTTTCCATAATCAAGACGGGACAGAACAAGGGAAGTGACAAGGGTTTGAGTGGCCTGTTGTGAAAGATAGTGCTAATTTTCCTTAACTCGTAGTAAGCTAACTGGCAAACTTTGTTCACATGAACTCTCATAGAAAGATCATCATCAAACATGACACTTAAGTTTCTAACAGACTTTGAGAATTCTATCTCACTCTGACCTATGGTTAGTTTCAGGGCCTGATCGAATTCGCCTCTACCGCCAACCAGGAGAGCTTCGGTCTTTGAATCATTAAGTTTGAAATAATTTAGAGTATAATATCATAGAAATAACTATTTGAACTTATTCATTAAAAAAGTTATTGAAGCTTTTGAAGTATAAAAAGGTGGAACTAAAATGAGATTTGAAGACAGACATATTCTCCCTAGGTCAGCACAGTGCATATCAAATGCATGGTGAGCATCATCAGTTCCCACTGTGGATTATTAGTCATTTGTTAACTGTAGGCAGTGCAGGTGTACTGACTAGTTGGTTCAGCAGTTGAGACAACTGCTGAACAACCTATGCCATACTTTCTTTCACACAAATCCTTTTTTGCACAAGACCACAGCACACTTGATTCGAGAGAGAAAATGGGCATCTTTATTAAGAAAGCTTAGTAACCAAAGATTAACACACATCCATTATTCTTTCTTAATAAAGAGCCAGTGACACCATATATTATACATACGACAGTATAATAATCATAGCAGCATGCCTCAGAACCTCAAAAATATTATTGCTTATATAACACGGCTGAGGTTGTGCAAACAAATGTACACATCACTCACATTGCAAATTTTCCTCTTCAGAAACAGAATTCTACATTCATACAATTAATCACAACCATGACCCTGGTTATGTCCCTTGTTCTGATCTCAGTGTTATTTGTTCTAGTAGTTTTACCTCTCACCCATGTACAAAATTATTTACAATCACATCATAACATGTAACTAATCTTCTTGACCCCTGTTTTGTGTGAGGGCTGACCGCCTAAATAATATGAAGGAAGGACCTGCGGTAAAAAACCCCATGGGAAAAAGCATGGCTCCTACCCTTCCAGAGTCACTAGGGACGCGATCAATTGAGTAACCAGTCAGTACATGGAAAGCGATATAGGTGACTGTTTAGTAAAACAACAAGGTTGGTGGCAGCTAGGGGAGGAGGGTGGGGAAAATTTTTGAGTTGATGCCAGTTCTCCCTGGGACAATTCAGGAATGACCCGATTCCTGCGCGTGCGTTCACGCACTGGGGCTGGCAATTGTCAGACCCCCCTCCAGAAGCTGAGCGCGGTCAGCGCACTGACCGGAAGTTAGAAGCAGACAACATGAGAAACCATCTGCTAATGGCATCCAACAACCGTGATCTGTGGCCCCGTGCAAAAAATTGTGTTTCTCCACGATTGATATTGTACATAAAATACAAAGATACACCTGTGGAAAACTAAGACCAATATTCATCCCCAACAAGAAGAGTGCAGGAATTCAACAAAAAGATAAATCATAAAGGTATATGATGGAGACCATATGTAAACTATGCTGCTCTAAGAATAATAATCTGTCTTCTGCATCTTACCGACATCAGAGGCCTCATAATTCAACCTTTATGTTTACTTCTGCAACATTAAAAGAAATCATAGAAGTATCAGTTTCTCGGGTAGTATTAAGCCCCATACATAATGTGGAGGTAAAAGATAAAATGGCACTTAACAGATTGTAAAAACAACCAACATTAATGAAGAAAAATCTCTGCTTAAACAATTTAGTACAACTTTCATTTCACCATCATAATTTATCTACTATTAACCCCATTTTCAAATAAAACATGTATTCCAATTTTGATTCCAATACTTTATATCATACAAGCGTAACAATTATTTCCACCATATTGTTCCGATTCCTGGACATAAACATTCTCAGAAAGTGCTGCCGTCAAAGTGTAAGCCTCTGCCATCCAAATTTGTGGTTAGGATGACTTAGAAATACACAAGTGTGTGGGGTTTTCTTTTCTAGAACTCCCTTACCTTTAGGTCACATGAAACAAGTAGAAAATTTCCCAACCCAACAGGATGGCAGCATACTCATCACTCTTCAGCTACCCAGCATGAATAATGCAACAACAAACACAAAATCTGAAATAGTATCATGATTTAATTGAATTCTGTAACCCTTTTCCCCTGCATCAGCCTATGATCATCATGTGGATAATGGTTCACAAGTCCTGATTAACAAGTCATCTAAAAATTCTGAACAAGTGATGAATTTCTATAGGAAAGTTGTCCTTTCCTTTCTTGTAACAATATAATAGATCTCATTTAGCCCATAGGTCAGTGAAAAAAATTGAGAAAAAAAACCTTTTGAATCTGCTGACATTTGGACCATGGGGAGCTTTCTGACCGGTTCAAGTTTTGACGGGGAAGAAAGAAAGTGACAGGAGCCTGCGATGTCACAATGAACGAAGGGTATGTTTTTCTTGCAAATGACAACACAACACAGAAACATTAATAAAAACTTTTATTCATGGAGAACTACAATAGTAGCCCACGATAATAAATTGGAAAATGACGGCCACAAAGGAATGTTGAAGTGTTGCATCTAGGGAATGTGAGGGGAATCATCTGTAGAGGACAGCTGTGTGTGTATGGAAGACGGGAGTTGAGTGCAGAAAGACTGATTACTTGGCCATCATCATCTTCACAAATTCTGAAAGAGAAACCAAACAAAAGCATTTCAGCGTGTTTCCCATAGGATTTCAGTAATTATGCTTCCTTTCTAAAGGATTCTTTTAGTAATGAAATATTCTCTAATAGATTAATGTTGGCTTCACCAAATTTTGATCACTGAAACATTGCATGAAGAAGTGGAGAGTTAATGGTTAATCATGTTTATCTCTTCCCTATGATCCATCCCATTTCTCACCCATGAATGCCATGTCATGTCCCACAACTGTGCAGCAATACTTTATTACTACATAAAAACCAATGGTGCTGAACCTCCAGGTTTTGGCATTTTAAAAAAAATTATATAAAAAAATGATTGGGTTCGAACCCACAACCTCTCGAGAAAAGAGGGGGGGAAAAAGTAAGGTTCGAACCTGCAACCTCTCACGTGTACAACAACAGGTGGGGTAGCTCTCTCTCTCTCTCTCGAATACCATACACACATTTTTTTTTTTAAGCTTCTGTGCGGATTCGAACCCGTACGCGCATCCCCTACAACCAAGCATGTCCCAGCGACAAAAAAATATTCGACGCGCTACCGAGTGAGCTGTGAGGACCTCCAGTAAACCTGGAGGGATAAAAAATCCTTCTTTCTCCTTCACCAATGTCCAATCTCCTCGAAATTATGTCACGTTATTTGACGTCAAATGATCACGTCACACATGCCAAAACTTCCCTCGAGGCGGGACAGAGTTCCGTCCCTTGCCTTCTTTGCAACACCAAAACGTACAAAAAGTCACTTTCTTTTCAAACATCGATTCTGAAAATTTGATACATTTAATCGGACCTAACTTCCAGTAAGTGTACAAAATGTCAAGAAAATCCGTCCAGAAGTTTTTGAGATATCAGCCGTTAAGTCGGGACTAACAGACTGACACACAAACACACAGACAGATATAGCTGTGAGGACCTCCAGTAAACCTGGAGGGATAAACATTTTCATTTCCAGACAAAACGACAAAGTGACTGTTTTTTTCTTACGAATTACATAAATCACTTGCTATATACACATTACTAAGCAAGAGAGAATAACTACCCATTCAGCACTACGGTGTTTGCTAGGGTTCCTGCATACTTCCAAGAAACAAACTTCAAAACTTTTCCACGACTTTTTGAAATATATGTAATGATAATTTCTCGCACAAATCTGTAAATTTACAATTTTGCACAACTAGGGGCATTTGGCTTTCTGTTTATAGTAAATGACGAGAGAATGCAGGCTTTGCATCTCCAGCTCAATGACATAACGTCCAGTCAAGAAAAATAACTGCACACAATGTGACAGGCATAGAAATCACAACCAAAAAACTTTTCAGTTGATGCAGAAAGTTCAAAACTTTTCATAACTTCAGTTTTAGCCTAAATTTCACAACTTTCCAAGGACCTTGAAAGATATTGGGCAAACTAAAATTTTTTTACAAGTGTTTACTGAATGCAGGAATTGTGGTTTGAACCATCCCAAACTCTAGCTTGACAGAACTTTCTGCCTGCTCTGGCAAATGATTTTGTAACAGCCCAGTTGCAGAGTTACTTGCCTGAAGCAAGATCCGGTTTCAAAACATTTAATATATGTTAAATGATGAATTTAAATGAAATCGTTTAGAATAAAAACTGAACATTAGGAATGAATAAATGAATGATGCTATCAGCCTTTGTAGGCTATGTAAGGCCATTAATCACAGAATCAATGAAACTGTTTGGAGTAAGTGTCATGATCTCCCTAGTTAATCACCTGTTACAAATCACATAGGGAGATAACACACATTGGGAGATACTTTAGTTTCAACTTCATCAAGATTAATACTTAGTTTATATTTTTTTAATCATGTCTAATCCCACAAGTTTTTATCAACCCTACTCTGATGTTGCTGACAATCACATGCAGAGCAAGTTTCCTGCAATTCACCATTAAATCTATGATAAATACAACTGGTGTATTAGACTAACATTCTGCAAGTGCACATATATCTTGCATGTTCATCAAAACTGTCATATATTACCATTTCATTATTCATTAAGAGAACTAAAAAATTTGAGTGGGGATGCAAAAAGGTATTGCCAAAGTTGTAACGGCTAGTAACTTGAAGACCTTTTCCCCTAAGAACACTTTACCACTCGCCTAGACAGCCATCAGAAAATTACTTTGCACCTACTGAAAATCTCCCTGTTGATTTTCAACAGATATTTGTTCCCATTATAATCAGGAAATCTTTTAAAAATACTAATTAACTCATGACTTTTTTTACATTTACTTAGTTTAAAAACAATACACTTACCCTCATAGTTCACTTGACCGTCACCATCAACATCGGCCTCCCTGATCATCTCATCCACCTCCTCGTCTGTCAGCTTCTCCCCAAGGTTGGTCATGACGTGTCTGAGCTCAGCAGCACTGATGAAGCCGTTGCCATCCTTGTCAAACACCTTGAAGGCCTCACGAATCTCCTCCTCAGAGTCTGTGTCCTTCATCTTCCTGGCCATCATGGTTAAAAACTCTGGGAAATCGATTGTTCCATTTCCTATGGAAAAGAATCTTCAATTTTTCAGGAGTTCAAGGGCATGCAGTTCATCCCCATGGCTGGCTGGCCTTGCCCAAGCATCAAGCAGCTGGTGAACGGAGTAATGCAGGGTGTTAGAAGGCTGGCACCTCCACCAAGCAATGCAAGGGATTTCAAGCAGGGATCTCGGTTCTGCAGTCAACTACACTATGCTCTGCCTCAAGCCGCTACATTATGATACTACAAGTACACAGTTGCAAAGAAGGTAATGATAAAAAACACCATGCAATGAAAAATCTTTATTCAAGGTTGATGTACAGTCAAGTGTTATGGGTAAATCAGTGCAATGCACAGCTACTAGCATACACCATCTACAAGAACACATGCACATATTGGTCTTTTCCAAAATGTTTAATCATATCATCCAAATCATGCTACATCCGGTAGGCATACAATAAATAATGCAGATGTAATGAGAACCTTGCTCTCAGCTTTTATATTCAACATCTGGGATCATGAAGAATATGTGACCAAGCACACTCCTTCTCTTGGCAGGATTTAGAGCTCGGAAAAAGCATACAGAGAAAAATTAATCATATATGCCAATGGAGAAAAATATCCATTTTGCTGCATTTCTAAAATGAATAGGTTTCCTATATAAATAGTTTATTGCAATAAGATAGTTACCACCACTGGTAACACTACTGATAAAACTAGAAAGAAAAAAATAATGATTGTTTCTCATTCATTTGGAGTGTCAATATCATGTTGCTGGGTGCAGATCTCCACCAAGTGTCATCAAAATGACAAGCTATCTTGTCCTGGAAACAGGCTGAATTGGGTTTCTCTTTCCTTGTACTTCATTTCCCAGTCATCATGATCACAAATTCTGAAATATTAAAAAAAGAGGAAAAAAAACTAAATAAGGTACATCAAAGTGTTATGCAAAAAGACATGAACAGTCCATAGATACCTGTACATGTAGGACATATGTGATCTTTGAATCAGTATCAGCAACAGTAAAGTTGGAATACTGATCTCAGACATCCAATCATGTTTTTGTGTGTTGCTTTCCTTCATGAAGCAGAAAGGTCGTACTCCCATCCTCTTATCAGTCTGCTATGCAGTCAACAGTTTGCTGTTCTTTCACCCAATTTGTATCATTCCATAGAGACCACGAACACTTCACTACCTGCAACTTTCCATTATCCACACCCCTCTCATGCATACATTCATTCATAAATGCATGCACCCAACACGCACATCCATTCATTCATTCATCAATCAGCACATATGCATAGGTGAACACATACATCTGATAAAATTATATCAATACGAACTCCATGATTTCCGATTATGCAGCATATTGCAGTCTCACTGAGCACCAGATATAACTTGTAACAGAAAAGTACTTAAATTTGTTTTGAAAGAAATGGTACCCTACATGGGACTAATGACAACCACAATGTATTCATCACAGAAGGGAATGGGGCTTTATCATCCCCTTAACTGAAGCCTATGGCTGTGGTGCTTTTAGGGGTCATCAGTAGTTCAGTATTTCTAATTAACATTATTATCATAATTATTAAATACAAATCATAATATCAAATATTACTATAAGATATCATTTCCACTAAATAGGAAAGGTCTGAAGAGCACATTGTGATATGTTCATGCAACACAAGATCCACATCATTTTCCCAAACATTGACTTAGACGTCTCTTTTTCCATTTTTCTATCATGATCATGAGAAAACTAGCTTTACAAATTGTCCATATCCTTACCAGTATAGTTGACTTGCCCATCACCATCAGTGTCTGCCTCCCTGATCATCTCGTCCACCTCCTCGTCTGTCAGCTTCTCCCCAAGGTTGGTCATGACGTGTCTGAGCTCAGCAGCGCTGATGAAGCCGTTGCCGTCCTTGTCGAACACCCGGAAGGCTTCCTTCAGCTCTGACTCCTGGTCAACATCTTCACCTTTCCTTCTTGACATCATTGTCAGAAACTCAGGAAAATCTATTGTGCCATTCCCTGAAAGAAAAATAACAAAGAGTACTGTACTCTGCATCAAATAGATCACTGCTAAAATATTACATATTCTTCTGAATAAGTATATGAATATTATGAGCACACATGAAATCAACGTCTGCAAAATAGCACTGAGGGTTAAACTACAACTGAAATTAATGTCAACTGCTTTAATTGCAACACACCAAATGTACTACAGCTAGTCTTCACACTACAGTACTACTGTGACAAAACCAAACTGCCTTGCAAAATACTGTGAGTACATTTAGCTAACACTTCATCCTTTAGATCAAAGCAGCCACAATCGAACAGCTAGTGACAACTCATGGCATCTTCAGTATTGCTAAAACTAAATGATACTTGAAAATATTATCATTTTAATTCTCTCTGACACACACACACACACACACACACACACACACACACACACACACACACACACACACACACACACACACACTCTTACTAAACTAAGAAAATTCAACTTACCATTTACAAACGGTGAGCAGGTCTTCAGGTTTTATCAAAAGAAGTTTAGAGTCCGAAGAAAATGGTGATGCCATATTCTTCACTTGCAGAAGAGACATGCTTCTCATTGCAGCAACAAGCAATTGTTTATCAACACATAGTCATACAGTCAGTAATGAGCTGTAACTACAGATTATTCAAATATAGATCTGATTAACACTGCATCTTACCCTCTAGTTCAATGATTCCATCCCCCCCCCCCCCCCCCCCCCCGATTAATGGGGGGGTAAAAGATGCGGTGTTAAGTGCAACTTTCTTGTGTACACTTATGTCATGCAGATTCCCAGATCTGATATGTAGATGTTATAAGGAGAATGGAGTGAGTGTGTGTGTGTGCACGTGCATGCATATATTCTCATGCTTGCATCTGCATGAAAGAGATGATATGGCAATTTCACTGACAGGGACTTTGAAGATGTGAACTGCACAGTTTTTCAGAATGAAAACTGTCCTGTTGGACATAATTTTCACCACTGAACACTTAGTACAGTCATCTGAAGAAAGTTTCTGGTTCAAATATTTCAGCGTCAATTTGCTTATGTACATCGTGCAGAAAAATGACAACAACAAAAATTCCTTTGTGACAACTATGAGCTGGGCAGTCCATATTTGTTGCAGAGGAGATAAGAACGCAAACTAATGTGCCAATGGGGAAAAAAGCAAGTTCTATGTATGGGATAAAGCAAAATGTGCAGTTTTTGCGTTTCCATTTTTCAGTGTACATTGTAATATGTATTATCATTGTTTCAATTATCCAACAATACTGGCAAAAGGCCTTTCTGATGAAGATGCTATCTATCATATTGTATTGGCTGTTTAAAAACAAAACTGATGTCAAAGCCCAAGCTCCAAGCCATGCAAGCTGCGCTAGGCAGATCATACAAGCCAAATTAATGTTAGTACTGGATGCAAGATCTATGCACATGTAAGCATTTTCAAGCATTTGGAAGTTAGTCCAACATGCAAGATAGACCAACAAGCATGGGGGTGTCATACAATCACAATGGTCATCATTCAAACAAAACAGGTGACATTAGGTAAGCAAACATTAATTGACATAATTTAATCTGCATTTTCATCTCTTCCAACAAAGGCAAGGAAACGAACAAGTCTTGTTCAAGTAATTTTCAGTTACAGTTCATTCTACCAAATAATATTCACAATGGTGAAGTAACACATATAGCTCAAAATTGAGCACATTAAATTTAAGCATTCACATGTACACAGCGACAGATGTGAAGAAATCAACCAACCACTGAAGCAAAAAAAGAAGACAATAGCATCACTGGTAATTAATGAAAGCTCACCGTCAGCGTCGACCTCGTTGATCAT
Organism: Theodoxus fluviatilis; assembly: GCA_034096865.1. Lineage (NCBI taxonomy): Eukaryota > Metazoa > Mollusca > Gastropoda > Cycloneritida > Neritidae > Theodoxus > Theodoxus fluviatilis. The sequence continues at coordinate 27,481 of JAWQFJ010023794.1, read as the reverse complement.
GTCCTGCAGCTCTGCTTCTGTGGGGTTCTGGCCAAGAGACCTCATCACTGTGCCCAGCTCCTTGGTGGTGATGGTGCCGTCCCCATCCTTGTCAAACAGGCTGAACGCCTCCTTGAACTCTGTGATCAGGTAATTGGATTTCAATACATCACTCCTACCCCGACACACATTCTATCTCACTGTTTGTGATCAAATTAGACTACATGTGTTACAAAGAAAGATGGTAATAACTGCTGTTAAAAGTTTCCTGCATATTCAAACGATGCAACACCAGGTATATTTCTTAGCAATGTGGTCAGAAAATCTATCCTCTCAACTACTGAGTCATACATGTTTCTCTCGGAGTCAGAGAGCAGCAAATACAAACTGTACACAACTTGCAGTTTTTGCCACCATATTGTTCCTAATGGATTTAGATATATTTCATATGCATGTTTCTTTTTTTTTAATAAGGATGTTTCATACACTGGGAAAACGGTTTCTTTCAGTTTCACATAAGATATAATTGAAGTTATCATTTATTCTAGTGAAGGATCTGATCATGTACATGTGTGTGTATGTTTGTGTGTTCGTGCGTGTGTGTGTGCATGTGTTTTCCAGGAAGGTTTTAATTTTTTGTGCAGGGTTTGCAGTAAATGACCAAAAATATTTTCTTTTTCTTTTTTTTCTTCTTCTTTTTTTTTTCTTTTTTTCTTTTTTTTTTGGGGGGGGGGGATTCCTTAATTCAGTATGGTGCTAATTATCTCCTAATTTCATTGAAAGTGTCAGTTTCTCCAAATTTCCCTTTAGAATGATTGGTGTCATGTCAAAGATTTAGAATACTATTGTTGGGTGATACACTGGTAATCTCTAATGCCCAACAGCATCCATATTAATTACCTTTCTCAGAATGAGTGACCTAGTAATTAGCTAATACAGTCAATATCGTTTTGGCATCTAACCTTGTTTTCACCTTTACAAACTTCTCTTAACAAAAATAATCTCTTTAGTCATCAAAGTAATAATCTGGATTCTGGGTCTGATAGAAATTTTAAAAGCTGAATGCTTTGGAGCAGAGGCTTATTGGGTTTTACTGGCACACTCTCATTGTCTCAATGTGTCTGGCCAAAGACTACAACTATGACAGAATATTATATTTTAAAAGTACCAATCATTCACTGATTTAGTCCCAATTCAAAACATACCAGCGATCTGCTCCTCGGTGAGTTGATCGGCCTGTAACACAATGCAGAACATACGTTGAAACTAATGCGTTTCGAATGGTACACAAAATTCGAACAACTCAACATGTCGATGTAAATTGTAATCATTGTATGTTTCAGTCTTCAATCGACTTGTTTTTCCGAATACCATAACAACCACACAATAAATAACTTCAAGGGCTGTGATACATCATACATTTGACACTTGGTGTATCTTTGTGCACTCATTAATAACTTTAAAAACTGCACGTGAGATAGCCCGAAGTGATCGCGCACAACGAGACCTGATTATATAGCTCTAGTTCTCAACGCTTTCGCTTTGCATTCACCCTGAATTGGAAATTAATTATTTGACAAAAAGTAAAAAGTGCTAAAAGGGCTCGTGGCCCGGTATCTTAGTCATTGTCAATCAGTCATTCATAGTCATAACTTCGGCAGCAACTAACATTGTACACACCTAAACACACCCACGAGTGACGATGTATCTAGTCAGTTCACATCTACTGATGCAGGATAATCATGCGTATTGTGTTAACTCCACATGCTTTTAACACTTTCATTTCAATTTCTGTCATGGAGGAAACTAGAACTGTGTTTATCTAATTCATCAAAGGTTGGTTTTGATTCACTGACTTATTCATTTTCATCAAACATCCCACCAGTTAACGGCGTTCACAAGTGGCGGGTGAAGAGGCGCGGTCGAGAGAGGGAACTACGATTGTAGACTTCTGTCGTTCCCGCCTGTTACTACTGATCACTGATAAAAACATCGTAAAGTTCAGATCACGGGAAGTATATCAATGCGAAATATGGCATGCACCAATCTGAGTCCTGACAGAATTTTCTCCATTCGAAACAATCTTTCATTCATTGCTGTACTGCTTCCAACACTGACTGGTCCACCAAAAATTCTGTCGTCTGCACGTCCCTGTCAAATCCTCGGGCGTTTTCTTGAGCAACTGTGATAACTTCATTTGAAGAATTCGCAGGAAATTGTGCAAATCTCTAACGAAGATAGCCTCCCGGTGTTGTGTGATTCACAGTATGCATATAGTAGCATCAAATGACAAAGTTTGTAAAGTTTGTAAACGTGTTCCACGTAAAGGAAGTGGGTCGCGGCGTATTTGACGGAGGCGTACACCGCACCATGGCTAAGCATGAAACACCTTCGAAATAGTCAAAATACCACTATGGGAGCATGGAACTGTCCATCAACACATAATTCAACACAAAATGACAATCTGATGCAAACATCTGAGTACTTACCATGATGGATCAAACAGGTGGTAGCAGCGGCGTACGTCGACGTTCTACTGGACGCGTTCAAGATTGATCTTAACCAGCGAGCACCGCCGAAGGCTATAAATAACACGGGACCGTTGCGTGTGACGTTGCCGTCGCAGTGCGACAAACGAGAATATCAACCTATAGCGGCTTCCACGATTAAATGATATTAAATGTCAGCCAAAGATGTAGATAAAGGCTGAGAAACTAATCATGTCGCTTGAAAAGTACAAGATGCTTTGACTCCACGTAAGTTAAATCAGTAGTAGCGTTCAAAATGCTTGCACTATGCGTCTATAGTGATCTCCCGCGTTTGTTACGTATTGACCTGATTCATGACGCAAATTCTTTTTTTTTTCCTCCTCAAGGTTAATTAGAGACAGGATCACAGGAAAAGAGCGAAAAGCTAGGTAAACACTGCATGTGCAACAAAAACATTCGAATTCTATTTTTCAGAGCTTACGTAAGACGTTCATCCGCAAATAATACTTTGTGTTTGAGCGGTTTGACTCATAACACTTAGGCCTGCTCTTCTTTCTGACAATTCATCCTCGAGACAGACTAAACTTTTGTTTATGTAGCCTACAGCCACTCAAGATATTTTTGGACTAGAGAAAGTGAAGGTCCATTTTGTATATCTCGAGGTCATTGAAGACAGCTAAGGAGGTCGTCCAAGAACAACGCGTTAACAAAAGTTCCAAGCACTTTTCGAAACTGTTCAAACGACTGTCAGTGTCAGTGTCACGGTACTACGTACCATATCGAGTGCACCTATGATCTAAAGCATATTGAAAATATTAAACAACCACCATATCATCTAGGCCTACTGATCAAAATCACAGTGCACCATACCGGTGTGTGTAGGCCTACGCTTACAACATTATTCCACTGGATATCGGAAAAGATAAGTTTTGAATTCTTCTACTTTGGTCTTGTCTCAACTGTATCACTAGGATAACACGTTATTCGCGTGCGAGCGTATACATGTGTGTGTGCGTGCGAGGGTGCGTTCGTGCGCGCGCGCGAATGAGAGAGAGAGAGAGAGAGAGAGAGAGAGAGAGAGAGAGAGAGAGAGAGAGAGAGAGAGGTCTATGTAGCGCATGACAAATCGCGGTACACATGTCGACGTTTGCAGTGCAAATGAACATATTTAACAATGAAGACTAAATTTTAAATATCTCGACGAATTAACTTCAACTGGTTCATAGTTTAAGAGTTTTTATTATGCAGAAATAAGGGACTGATCTTCCTCCTCTTCCTTCTCCCCCCCCCCCCCATCTCTCTCTCTCTCTCTCTCTCTCTCTCTCACACACACACACACACACACACACACACGCACGCGCGCACACACACACACACACACACACACACACACACACACACACACAAACGCAGAGAGAGAGAGAGAGAGAGAGAGAGAGAGAGAGAGAGAGAGAGAGAGAGAGAGAGAGAGAGAGAGAGAGAGAGAGAGAGAGAGAGAGAGAGAGCATTGTATACCTGAGAGAGTATGTATGATATCATCTGCTTGGGAATGTGTGTGCACAATCGAAGGGAACTAGCGACATGAAATCAAGTTGTCAGTTTGATCTTATCTTGTTCATAAATTCCATTACATTCTTTTGTCGAAGGGCAAACAACCTTTAACCTGTCTTTGAAATGTCTGGCGTTGCTGCCTCTCACTCGAAGTAAGCAAAAGAACCTAGTAGTAACTAAAAGTCTGAACGAGAGGACGAGAGAGAGAAAGGTGTGACAATTGCGTCGCCGCGTTGAGAGAGAGGAATGGGAAAAAGTTGTAACGGAGTAGGGGACAAGGTGGGGGTGGGTGGGGGTCAGGGCCGGATCAAAGTTTTTTGAGGGGGGGTGCTTAAAATTGTTTTAGGGTCTTCTCATCGAAGTGGCGAAGCCACGAGTGCGTGCCTGCGAAGCAGGCATCCCCTCTAGGGGGGTCCGGGGGCATGCCCCCCCGGAAAATTTTGAGAAAAATGGTGCAAATCTGTGCAATCTGGCAGTGCGGTCATTTCCAAGAGTTTTTGTTTGGTCACAGATTCTTCCTGTCTCTGCCCGGGTTTGATTTGTCTGTGCGAGTAGCAAAAGGAAGGCATCTTAATTATAGCAGCACCCCCCCCCCCCCCCCTCCCTCCCCAGCTACCTTGGCTGCCAAGTAGAGTGTGCTTATACCAAGTGGAGAGTAGTACAGCATCTGGGCCCAGCATCTTTTAGCCCCCCCCCCCCCTCCTTCCCAAGCTTTTTACTAACTATACTGTCTCTGCTACCAAGCAAAGTGTGCCGATATCCGATGAGGTGGGAAGTAGATCAACATATTTGAGCAACCACCCCCCCCCCTCCCTCCTTCCCCCAACTCCCGGCTGCCACGGAGGTTTTTTTTTTTTTTTTTTTTTTTTTGGGGGGGGGGGTGCTCGAGCACCCCCAGCACCCCCCCTAGATCCGGCCCTGGGGGTGTTTGAGTGGGAGTGAGCAGGATGAAGGAAGGAAAGGGGTGGGGGGCGAACTTTGCGCATTGCGGCACGTCGTTATGACGACGGATTGGGCGTGCACCAACAGCTACTGTCAACTCGTGTCGCCCTAAAAAGAAAGTATGCGAAGAGAGGCGGGTGAGGGGGAGAAGAAGAGGGGGGGTGGGGCGGGGGTGGGGGGTTGCAATGAGGGGAGCCCGACTCGATCGGGCGTTCCGTCAGCTCTTTCACCCTGATCGAATGGTATCCCCTCGGGCGCCGTGTCCCAAGTTGGCTTAGTTCTCCGACGCCGCTTCAAAGCCTGCTTCTTGATCATCCACGCTCCTGCATTGGTCTCTTATCCCACGCGCCTTACAGGTGTGCGATTCCCAACCTAGCTGCAACCTTCTCCTTCGCCTCCACAGCACAGACGCTGCAATAACTGTCCATGGTGTATTGATCTTTCTTTCAATCCTTGCCATAGCGATCTCACAATAGACCTTTTACTGCGCACCTGAGGCAGAGCGAGTATTTATTGAATAAGCTTTCCGTGGTGTTCCGAGAGCTGCGTCAATGCAAGAAGGTGGCTGCGAACTGAAGACTTGGGTGGGAAGGTGGGACGAGGGGACTCGGGCCTACACGCGTACGTACGCCGTCGACAAGAAAGCTTGATCGATTGCTGTCGCTGTTGCTCTGTGCTGTGTGCCTGGAGACGTTTGCTTGTTTGTGCACGCACTTGTGTGTCTGTCGCGTGGTCTGCCTCAGAGAGAGGAAGAGACAGACAGACAGACAGACAGACAGACAGACAGACAGACAGACAGACAGACAGACAGACAGGCAGGCAGGCAGGCAGGCAGGCAGGCAGACCGACACACAGACAGACAGACACAGACAGACAGACAAACAGACAGACAGAGACAGAGACAGAGAGGCAGGCAGACAGACAGGCAGGCAGGCAGGCAGGCAGGCAGGCAGGCAGGCAGGCAGGCAGACAGACAGACAGACAGACAGGCAGGCAGGCAGGCAGACACACAGAGACACAGACAGACAGAGACAGAGAAAGGCAGGCAGGCAGACAGACAGACAGGCAGGCAGGCAGGCAGACACACAGACAGACACACAGACAGACAGACACACCGACAGACACACAGAGACAGACAGACAGAGACATAGAGAAAGGCAGGCAGGCAGACCGACCGACCGACAGCACACACACAGACAGAAAGACGGACAGACAGACAAATAGATTAATTATATAGAGACACACAGAGAAATGTAAATAAAAACAAGTATGTAAATTACACACGCACACAAAACGCGCGCACACGCGCACACACCCAATAGAGTTTCGGGATTATATATATATATATATATATATATATATATATATATATATATATATATATATATATATATATATATATGAACAAGTCTGCATGCACAAGCAGACACCAAAAAAATACATGTACTTGTCGTTAGCAATTAAAGGCGGCACGCAAAACTTGAACACTTATATGCACACACAATAGCGAGTGCGTGTGTTTGTGCGTGCGTGTGTGTGTGTGTGTGTGTGTGTGTGTGTGTGTGTGTGTGTGTGTGTGTGTGTGCTCTTTTTTAATTAAGGGGTCTAGTACGCAAACGAGCGTGTGTCCATGAGGGCTCATGCAGACTTTGTTGTTACTAGACCACAGGCTATTGATGCACAGTATATCATTTCAGGGTGATGAGGTGGTTGGATGGGAGTGAGAGTTAAATTGAGGAGGAGGAGGAGGATGGCTGGGTCCTCTGATTTCAGGATCACTGCATGGGGAGGAAGTGTCTGGCCATTCTGTGAACCCGAGTCAGTAGTATACTTTTGCCGGTAGGCGAAATCTCTAGTTTACTAGAATGGTGTCTGGCGACATTCCCACTGGTGAATGTGTAGGCCAATCTTTGAGCGACACTTTCTTGCACACACTGGGCATGGGAATCTCTGGGTAGGAGGGCTCTGGGCAGCCGATATTTTCCTCCGTCTGCGCTTGTCATCTGCGACCTCTCTTCTTGGTGTTTCGAAGGTCACAGAGCCTCGCTTTGACAATGGCCTCCAGTTTACGCAATTAACGCACACGTAAACAATTTCAACAAGCATCACTTTAGTTCTACTCCTCAACAACCACCCCGCAGAGACAAGAGCTGCCAGAGCTGACGTAAGCTTTGTCTGCCCTGCTACGCAGTGCTGCTTTGGTTGTGTGTTTCTTTCATTTTCACCAACGCATATAACACCATGCCAACACGTACGATGAGCGTGCTTTGGCTTTGCGACAAAACTTTCACAGCAAATTTTTCAAATCCACATTAGTCCGCGGTGCTTCGCCACTCTTAGCTTGGTTTTCTCCTCTGCACCTACGCGCTAAACATTGGCGCCAACACGAGTGCTGTGTGTGTTTAGGCTGCATAGCAAGACCTTCAACACACATTTTTAAAACTCACAAGTCAGCGGGTGGTGGAGGACGCCGTTGAGTTGCCCAACCTGTTTTGCTTCTGTGCTTCTCCATGCCCGTTTCCGACCGGACACACTGCATCCGCGCCATTCAACTGGCAGAAAGGCTAGCTGACGTCAGCGAGAGACTGAATACTAGGGACACGTTGCTTACGCTAGGAACCTTGCAAGATCTTGCGAGGAATAGGCCGGTGTCAACATGTGTCAAAATTATGAAAGCAGATGTATCGGCGGTTACATGTTTGACACATGTTGACACCTGCCTATTATTTGCTAACTAGGTAGGCTAAGCGACGAGACCTGGGATGTGCATGGCAACGTAAGTAGGCGTGTTTGGGTTACAAGGCAAAGGGGGCTAGTCAAGGAACTGGAGTTGTGGAGGGAGCTTAGTCCCAAGGGGGTTTACTGTGTATGTACATGTAGATTATATGGCAATGAGTGGGCGAGAGAAATTTCTGTGTGGGTGACCTGCATTCCTTATAAGGGGCATCAGTGGTGTGAGTGTGTGTGTGCGTGTGTGTGTGTTAGTAAAGATCAAGAATCTTTCGTGATCTTGTTTGGGACAAAATGACTCAGTGATTAGTTTCGTGAAAGAATCAACGTATTTTGTATTTGATACGATTGTTTAAAAAGTCGATATTTTCCCTTTTTTTAGGGAGTGGGAGAGATGCATTTTCATACCTTTCCTTTCTATGAAACTGTGTGTGTGTGTGTGTGTGTGTGTGTGTGTGTGTGAGAGAGAGAGAGAGAGAGAGAGAGAGGAATATTTTATTGACAGGCCTCCAGCCCATTAAAAATTGATAAAACAGGATAGTCTACACAAATTGTTTCATTATCAATCGGGGGTGGGGGTGGGGTGGGGGGGTGGGGAGAGAGAGAGAGAGAGAGAGAGAGAGAGAGAGAGAGAGAGAGAGAGAGAGAGAGAGAGAGAGAGAGAGAGAGAGAGAGAGAGAGAGAGAGAGAGAGAGAGAGAGAGAGAGAGAATGCGTCAACTTATGATAGTGACAGTTTGCCAGCTTGTCTCGTTTATTCCACTGACTTTTTTTTCGGTTGCAGCGCAAACAACCTCTAAAGATCATCTACTGTAACCGGACTGCAAGCTGACTAGCGTTGCTGCTCCTCATTCACTGTAATCAAAGGACGTACCAAGTCAGTCGTTCGAGAAAGAGGAAAAGGAAGCCTTCATACTTGCGTTGCTAAGCTGAACAGGGAGAGGGAAAGAGGAGGTGGGAGTGGGGGAACAAGGGGGGAAGAGAAGTTGGGTGGGGATGAGCAGGCTGAGGGAAAGGCAGAGAGTTTCAGTACAGCCGTATTTTCCTTTATCCTTACTTCGTTCTTCTCCATGACAATGTTTGCACTGCTTTTTCCCCCCTTGCAGTACCCTGCTCACCGAGATCTTAAGAACAAGTAACAGCCGTGAATCTCCTCTCTACCTGCAAAATAAAGCCGCTTCGAATACCTTTTCGCATGAAGCGTGGAGTTCTTACTAAAGGATCCTCTATACACCCATTAACAGGAGTCTGCGATCTCCGCCTACGAGGACCCGTACCTGAGGAAAGATAGGCTTCATCCGGAACAAGCCCACTATCCGCGTCAGCAAGCTGAAGGCGGGTTTGCGCCTACTTTTCAGATTAGTCCTCGGGCTGAACATGTTTGGAATGAGGGTGTTTTATTAGTAATATATCACCGAGAGTTTTTCCCCGCCAGATCAGTAAAGCCTGGCCGATAAAGGCGAGTCGAGTGCGTGCGATTGAGAACAATGGCTCAGCAGATGTGGCCCCTTCTACGCCTCAAACTGACCTGTGGTTTTAGTTGTGTGCATTCAATCCTTGCACCTTACTTGTGACAGACTTTTGAAATATTTTTTTAATGGAAGCAGTATGACTGTGCATTTTTCATGATTGAGAAGAGTCTGTGTTGAGAAGAGTCTGTGTGCAGCTACATGAGTAGCCATCATATAGATGTATGATAATTTATTCATGATGCACATTGTTCCCTCGTAATACAATGTATACCGTTGGTTTTAAACAAGATTTTCACGTTGTGAAAGCACTGACATAGTTGTCTGATTCATAGACTTGGCATCTAATCCCCATATGTTTTGTTTGTTCCTTCAACTCTTTGCACTGTTCATATTTTGAAACAACAAAAAGATATTTATTTGTGTCAAATGAACATACTTTGAATGAATGGTGTTGAAAAGGAAATCTAAAATGGCAAAATAACACCGTCATTCAAATCAACTCTTGATGTTAACCATTCGCACATACTGATTCCTTTACCGATGTCCTCCTTCAGTCACGATCCCAGCCTGTTGAGCAGCACTTTCAGCGGGGGATAATTGTAGTCATAACCTCTTACCGTTGTAAAACATCATTGTCACGACTGCCTCTCTTCTTCGTGTGCTGGCTCAAGGAAACAATGACAAATAACAACACCCACTCGGACGCCAAACACACGAAAACCTTTGTTGTCGTCCGTCTGTGTATTTATGAAAGTAATGAAACACCTATTCTTAGCATATATTGTATATCGAATCTTTGTGCGATGCATCGCATAATTGTCGAAAGATAGGGTTCAACACAAAACGCCTTTACTACAGTCCTTGTTTTTCTTCGTTCAAAGGCACGCTGTCAACATATGGCCCGTATTCACAACGGCGATTTATCTTTTTAACACTCGATTTATCCCCTAGCCCCGCGTTATCTTGATCGGTTAGATAAGGTACGCTCGTCAGAGGATCCTAGGTTGCGCTTTGCTATATATACTGGTTTCCAGCCAAGGGAGAGCGGAACAGGCAGTTGGAATCATCTGAGTTTAGAGATAAATCGGAGTTAAAATAAATCGCTGATAAATCGCCGTTGTGAATACGGGCCATGGACAATAGTCTTTATTCAAGGTACAAAGCAATGGCAGAAATGGGGGGGGGGGGGGGGGGGGGGGGGGGGGGGACATAACTGAGAGAGAGGCATGCCCATCGAAATGGGCTGTTCAATGCATTCAGGTTCAAACAAATTATTGAGACAATGCTCGTGTGAGGCTCCCAGGAAAGAGGACAATTGTTTTCCTGAATCAAATCTCCTCAAGCGAGCTGCACGTGCATCACAATGCACGTGTCTATGAGTGAATCACATCCGTTTTCTCCTTTCTGCATTGTGTGACGACAATGACGACTGCAGAAAGCCAACATTGAATGTGTGCTTGGGCTGTTTCTGCACTGAATCGCCCACGAGGGTTCTTGAGGTACTTCCAGTGTGCATGTGATTTGTGGACTGACACGAGTACTGGGCAACGTGCGTCAGAAGCCAAATGTAGCCGGCAGTGCTAAATCTTTTGGAGACCTTTTACAACAGTGCTCCACTATGTGATCTGCGTGTGCGTGTGTGTGCGTTCATCCTTGGATGCATGCCCATCCTTCAAGGTGTCCGCCTGAAGTGCTCATGCACGACTCTGTGTCTGCGTTTCTTTCTTCGTCAGTGTGTGTTTGTGTGTGTGTGTGTGTGTGTGTGTGTGTGTGTGTGTAAATGTAAGTGAGAGAGAGAGAGAGAGAGAAAGAGGGAGAGAGAGAGAGAGAGAGAGAGAGAGAGAGAGAGAGAGAGAGAGAGAGAGAGAGAGAGAGAGAGTTTGGATTTGACACGAGATAAATCTATAGTAGACCTATCAGTTCAATTATCTGCAAATCAACGCTCTCACTCACTTCCTGATGAACTCGCAGATTTTGTTTCAAGCATTTATTAATTTTAATAAACTTGCAAAACATAATGGGAAAACCTAACTGGCTTCCTAAATTACCTTCCCCGAGCAACGAACCGAAAAGACATACACAGCACAGATAGAAGATATATGCGAGTGCGAAAATGGCGCCCAGACCAATGTCTACTCATGCGGAATGAGACAAATCTGTCAGATAAAGGTGAAATGTTTGGACTTGGGGGGAAGTGGGGAAGGGGGTGTGGTGTTACGCAAAAGTAGCTCATCAATGCTACATACCAAAGATAATGTGCAAGCGTCCTCATCAGACCTTGGAGACAATGGTAAGGGTACTGTCCGGAAGGTCGAGCTCAATGGAAACGTGCAAGGCCACAAAGCGAGGGATGGTGACTATGCGAAGCCATCTGTTGCAATTTCCAATTTGGAGGATAAGTGGAGTGGATTTCACTGTGATGGTGTGCTTGGTCTAACTGAAAACGGATGTAGATACCATGTAGTGTGTTCGTGTCGAGCTGAATTGCTCTGTCCCATGTCATGATATTTGCACGTTATTTTGTGGCACTGTGTAATGTGTATTGGCTTTAGTGTCGTAAGCATGTGCATTTTGTACAATAGTTCAAGTGTCATACACGAGTAATGTTGTGTTGAACTCAAATGTACTGTGATGGCTGCTGTAGGCACTGTGTCCAACTTAAAATCTGGTGAGGTGAGTTCTGCTCTATGCAGTATTTAATTTGCTTTACCATGAAATATGGAGTTTTGTTTGCTATACTGCTTCAAACGGTTTTGTGTTGAATTCTGAGATGGGCTTTTCGGGTGGGAAGGGGGATACCGTGTTGTGCGGTGATTTCTGCAAAAACATAAGCAGTTCTCGACACAGCTTGCCTCTCAGGTTCCGGGTGAGGTACCTTATGTGCAACTCTATACATTATCAAGGACCACGAGACGCCACCCTTTAGTACAAAGATGGACGAACAAGTGTCAATGCATGTCTTTGTCAGTGCAGTCTCCTGTGCACCTCGGGTACGAAATGCTAGTCAGATTTTTAAGTGAGCTTTTTGTTTGTTTGTTTGTTGTTGTGATTGCTTTTGGTGTGTGTGTATGGTGTGTTTCTTCACGATTTTTCGCAGGCGTTCATACACGTGGAAAATTGCCGGGACCCATGAAAGTAAGTTAGAAACGGGGGAAAAACTTGGAATTTTGCATTCATTTTCAAAAGCCGTGACTCCCACGGTCTGGATACGCCGTGCTGTTGTACGCAGCGTAGATTTGCGTGCATAGCGGAGTAGTGTGTCAGAGCAAGCTGTGTCCCGAACCACCACACCGTTCCTGGCTTGTAGCGTCCCTGCGGCCAGGACATCCGCGCGGAGAGGAAATGCTCAGCCACCGTCGCGATGTCCTGCTCACTCAAGCGAGGCATCCCTGACTGCATCAATTCAGGCTGAGTCCTGTGTATCAGCGTGTGACTCTGTGTGTAGTCTCCATTGTGCCTCTGCAAAGCAGTTTGTGTTTTTTATGCTTCATTTCATGTTGCCTGTACCCATGCTCCTCCTCCTCCTCCTCTTCTCTTCTCCTCCTCCTCCTCCTCCTCCTCCTCCTCCTCCTCCTCCTCCTCCTCCTCCTCCTCCTCCTCCTCCTCCTCCTCCTCCTCCTCCTCCTCCTCCTCCTCTCCTCCTCCTCCTCCTCCTCCTTCTCCTTCTCCTCCTCCTCCTCCTCCTCCTCCTCCTCCTCCTCCTCCTCCTCCTCCTCCTCCTCCTCCTCCTCCTCCTCCTCCTCCTCCTCCTCCTCCTCCTCCTCCTCTTTCTTCTTCTTCTTCTTCTTCTTCTTCTTCTTCTTCTTCTTCTTCTTCTTCTTCTTCTTCTTCTTCGTTCTTCTTCGTACTTCTTCGTTCTTCTTCTTCGTTCTTCTTCTTTCTTCTTCTTTCTTCTTCTTCTTTCTTCTTCTTTCTTCTTCTTCTTCTTCTTCTTTCTTTCTTTCTTTCTTTACCTCCTCCTCCTCCCCTTTTGTATATGGTATTTAGTTCTGAGACAGTGAAAGAGAGAAACAGACTGAAAGACAGACAGACAGAAAAACAAACAGGCAGGCAGGCAGGCAGGCAGGCAGGCAGGCGGAGAAAAAGAGAAACAGAGAGAGGAATAGGGAACAGAAAAAAGAAAACTAACATCTTGTCAAACGCTGATGGAATTCTTACAAAAATGAACACGATTCGTGGAGCTTTCTTTCGTACAAAACTATAATTAACTTTTTAAAGTGTAGTCGCCACATACATATTTGCCTGTCTGCAATTTGCAAAAGCCTCCCCACCCCCACCCTCTCTCTCTCTTTCATTCTCTCTCTCTCTCTCTCTCTCTCTCTCTCTCTCTCTCCAACTCCTTAATTTTACATCCCTCCCCACTCTGTTTCCTTCTCACTCAACTGCAAAACTTTCTCGGATCAAGGGAGTGGTGGTGGAAGCGTCTCTCCCGCCAAAACCGGTCAGGACAGGGCAGGGGCAATATTTGCATGAGCGGGTCACTGAGGAGAGTGGAGAGGGTAAACATCCAGACGACAGCGGCAGGATCGAGCGTCCTCGGAATGATTCACTGGCGTTGAGAGGGCTCACTTTCATTGGTGTCTTCTTGCCGCAGTGCGACACATTCCCAAGTGTCTCATTGGCTGCCTCTTTATCGTCTCGCCTCGGGATGAACTTGGCCCACCTGGGTGAGCCACAGGTAGAGGTAGGTGAAACTCCAGAGTGTCAAAGGCGCCCAGGTGAGGCGATAAAACGAAAAGTACCGCCTTCCAGATCTCATGCAAGGCCGCTTGCGCATGGAATGCAAGAAAGGAAGGGAAAAAACAAGAAGAGAAGAGTTTGAGTGAAGTAGTTGTGTTTGTGTTGTGCACCTTTACCTTTAAAAGCACCGTTTGGTAGTGGCAATGGAGGTGGTGGTGGTGGTGGTGGCGATGTAGGTGGTAGTGGTGGTGGTAGTGGTGGTGGAGGTAGTAACGATGGAGATGGTGACGATGTAGGTGGTAGTAGTGATGGTGGAGGTAGTAGCGATGGAGATTATGGCGATGAAGGTGGTGGTGGAGGTAGTGGCGATGGAGGTTGTGGTGGTAGTGGTGGAGGTAGTGGCGATAGAGGTGGCGGCGATGAAGGTGGTGGTGGTAGGGGTGGTCGTAGTGGAGTGGTGGAAGTGGCGGGTGCAGTAATGTGCTAGAAGTTGCATTAGTAGTAGACGTCGTCACTATCGTCATCCTCGTCGTTGTAGTAGTAGTAGTAGTGATAGTAATGGTGAAAGTAGCAGCAGCTGCAGCAGCAGCGGTAGTAGTAGTAGTAGTGGTGGTGGTAGTAGTAGTAGTAGAGGTGGTGGTAGTAGTAGTAGTAGTAGTAGTAGTAGAGGTGGTGGTAGTAGTAGAGGTGGTGGTAGTAGTAGAGGTGGTGGTAGTAGTAGTAGTAGTAGTAGTAGTGATGGTAATGGTGAAAGTAGCAGCAGCTGCAGCAGCAGCGGTAGTAGTAGTAGTAGAAGTGGTGGTAGTGGTAGTAGTAGTAGTAGTAGTAGTAGTAGTAGTAGTAGTAGTAGTAGAGGTGGTGGTAGTAGTAGTAGTAGAGGTGGTAGTAGTAGTAGAGGTGGTGGTAGTAGTAGTAGTAGTAGTAGAGGTGGTGGTAGTAGTAGAGGTGGTGGTAGTAGTAGAGGTGGTGGTAGTAGTAGAGGTGGTGGTAGTAGTAGAGGTGGTAGTAGTAGAGGTGGTGGTAGTAGTAGAGGTGGTGGTAGTAGTAGAGGTGGTGGTAGTAGAGGTGGTGGTAGTAGTAGAGGTGGTGGTAGTAGAGGTGGTAGTAGGGTAGGTGGTGGTAGTAGTAGAGGTGGTGGTAGTAGAGGTGGTGGTAGTAGAGGTGGTAGTAGTAGAGGTGGTGGTAGTAGAGGTGGTAGTAGTAGAGGTGGTGGTAGTGGTATTTGAAGAGAAAGAACAGGGAAGGAGCATTAATTGACATGGCGTGGTATGATGTTGGAGAAAGGAGAACAAAACGAAAATGTGTGTGTGTGTGTAAGAGAGAGAGAGAGAGAGAGAGAGAGAGAGAGAGAGAGAGAGAGAGAAATTGACATGATCATTAAAAATTCGCTCGTCGAGACCATGCAGAATCACCACAAAGCGAAAGCAAATCGTTAATTTTTCTTTAAGAGAACTTTTTTTTGCTTGCCCTGTATAAACATATTCTTTCACGTGAGACCACCTTTGAAAAAAAAATCAATTATAAAATGATAACTTTGTTACGTTTACACGAAAGCTCGTTGTCATTGTTGTGTACCATGTTGCTGATCACAGGGCCGGACCAAATGAGTTGTGGGGGGGGGGTTCCTTTTTGGTTGGGGGGGACAAATTAGCGAAGTGGCGAAGCCACGAGCGCGCGCCCGCGAAGCAGGCGCGCAAACTAGGGGGGTCCGGGGGCATGCCCCCCCGGAAAATTTTTGAAAATCGGTTAAAATCTGTGCAATCTGGTGCATTCTGGGCCTTGTTTTGAGGGGTAAGAGCAGCATTGTTTTTGGAGACACACACAAAAAATATATTTAAAAAAAAAACTCAAACCAAGGTACATGCTTTTTCTAGGGGGGGGGGGGGTTCCGGAACCCCTGGAACCCCCCCCTGGGTCCGGCCCTGGATCAACGGCGAAGAAGTGGGCTGACCAAGATTAAACTCTGATGCACAATTGCACATTTTTAAACCGATAAATTCGATACCTTTCTATCTTAAACAAACATATTTAAACTTAGTTTTAATTCCACGAACGTGCACCTGTGCATTTCCGCTGAAATAAAATGAGCATGCACGTCGTGTTGTTTCTGAATAAATATATGATCGAATTTCATATTTATCGACAAATGCACCTCCTCGTTATAAAATTTTCTTCTCCCATGAGTGTCTGTAATCTCTTCACTCCTGTATCCCATCACTACCCTCATTTTCAACTTTACTCCTTTCTCCCATTCCACACTTTCCCTGCGTATCCTCTGTACTCTTATCCATCTATTTCACTCATGCCTAAAATGTCCACTCCCATTCTTATATATTATATTCGCCCCCATCTTTTATTCCTACTCCTGTCCCCCACTCCTTCCACTCTCACCTCTGTGTTCTATTTCTGGTCTCAACTATCTGTAACCCTACCTCTAACTCATGATCTTAGTTAAATCCTCGCTCACTTCCATCCCATAGTCTCACTCTCACTTTCACCTCCAACTCCCACTCTCGCAATCTTTGCCTTCCTCACACATTCATCCTTGTCTCCCACTTTTACTTCTATCTTCTACGTTCATCTTCCATTCCTTCTCCCATCTTCCATTCCTAATCCCATCTTCCATTCCTACTCCCATCTTCCATCCCTACTCCCATCTTCCATCCCTACTCCCATCTTCCACTCCTACTCACATCTTCCATTCCTACTCCCACCTTCCATCCCTACTCCCATCTTCCACTCTTTCTCCCATCTTCCATTCCTACTTTCATCTTCCACTCCTTCTCCCATCTTCACTCCTACTCTCATCTTCCACTCCTACTCACATCTTCCATTCCTACTTCCACCTTCCATCCCTACTCCCATCTTCCATCCCTACTCCCATCTTCCATCCCTACTTCCATCTTCCATTCCTACTTTCATCTTCCACTCCTTCTCCCATCTTCCATTCCTACTCCCATCTTCCATTCCTACTCCCATCTTCCATCCCTACTCCCATCTTCCATTCCTTCTCCCATCTTCCATTCCTACTTTCATCTCCCACTCCTTCTCCCATCTTCCACTCCTACTCCCGTCTTCCATTCCTAACCCCATATTCCACTCCTACTCCCATCTTCCACTCCTACTCCCACCTTCCATCCCTACTCCCATCTTCCATCCCTACTCGCATCTTCCACTCCTACTTTCACCTTCTTCTCCTACTCACAACTTTCATTCCTACTCCCATCTTCCATTCCTACTCACATCTTCCATTCCTACTCCCATCTTCCACTCCTACTCCCATCTTCCACTCCTAAATTCATCTTCCCCTCCTTCTCTCATCTTCCATTCCTACTCCCATCTTCCACTCCTACTCCCATCTTCCATCCCTACTCCCATCTTCCATCCCTACTCCCATCTTCCATCCCTACTCCCATCTTCCATCCCTACTCTCATCTTCCATCCCTACTCCCATCTTCCACTCCTACTTTCATCGATCTTCCCCTCCTACTCACATCTTCCATTCCTACTCCCATTTCCCACTCCCACTCCTACTCCCATCTTCCATTCCTACTCCCATCTTCAACTCCTACTTCCACCTTCTATCCCTACTCCCATCTTCCATCCCTACTCCCATCTTCCACTCCTAAATTCATCTTC
>JAWQFJ010023794.1:0-5000 GCA_034096865.1 Theodoxus fluviatilis | reverse complement strand
GTGGTGATCAGCAACACTCAAAGACACTGAAACAAAGTAAGATTATGCCCTCTTTTTTTTCTCCTTGTGTTTAATCTCTACATACGACAGTAGCAGCGGACATATTAAGAGGTTGCAAGGGAACATAGTAAAGTCCACACGATCTGTGGCCAGGTCTTTGCCTTGGGTTCACCATTTCCATCGTCAGAGTTATTCAAAGACTTACTTACTCCCGGGTTAAGTTTTTGTAATCACTACATGTTGTCATTCCCAGTACGTGCTTGCAAATATTCCTCTAGTCTCACTGACAATAAATATTGCTTCACCAGACATGGGTGATAAGTCGCTGTATAAAACTATACCTCTATAGCGTGGGGTATTCAAGCGTGGGATGGACGTCAGCACGGAGAAATAAAAAACGATGGTGAACAGCACGACCGACACCAGTGCAGACATCACCATGAACGGCGAGAAACTAGAGGAAGTCACCAGCTTCAAGTACCTGGGGGCAACCCTGTCCAAGGACGGCACCAGTACCGCGGAGGTCCGCTCAAGAATAGCCATGGCGACCTCAGCGATGGCCCGACTGAGCAGGATGTGGAAAAGCAACTCCATCAGCTTCTCCTCCAAGTACAGACTCTAAAAGTCCCTGGTGGTTTCCATCCTACTCTACGGTTGTGAGACCTGGACGTTACTGGCGGACACAGAGCGAAGGATCCAGGCATTTGAGACCAAGTGCCTCCGAAGACTGCTCCGCATCTCCTACTTGGAGCACAAGACGAATGAACCCACAGGAACCCCTTCTGGCGACCGTCAAGCGACGCAAGCTGGCCTGGTTTGGCCACGTCACCAGGCACGACTCCCTGTGCAAGACGATACTGCAGGGCACACTAGAGGGCGGTCGTCGCCGTGGTCGACAGAAAAAAAGCTGGACGGACAACGTCAAGGAGTGGACCGCCCTCCCCATGAAAGAGCTGCTCAAAACAGCCACCAACAGACCGGAATGGCTGAGGATCTCCGTGTCGTCGTCCTTCATGTCCCCCCGACGGCCAGAGCGGCCAAGGGAATGAGATGAGAGAGAGATGAGATTCAAGCGTTTAGCCACTGCATTCTCTTCACAGAACACTGCCGTCATTCTTAACGTCCCAGGTAAATTTCGATTGGACTTCTCTCCATCGAGTTCTCGCGTATCACATAAAACATACATCAGGAGGTAAATTTCTAGGCCGTTTGTTAAAACAGAAACAAGTTAATATGGAGACATACAGAATTGGATACAAGACATCACATTTACTTGCGCCTGACGAATACTTTTTAGTGTGAAAAATATACGCCTTTTATTGCACATTACTCTATCTTAACTTGTCTCCAATCAACAAAATGCCAATAATTTTACCTGGTGTAGTTATGTTTTATGAAATACTACGGTCGATAAGCAGTCATCTCGCTTTAGACTATGGAATTTCATTCGCATGTATCACGTCTGAGTATGAAAATCTCCGTCGTCGAAAAATGGCACACGGAGCCTAAACATCTAGCCATAAGCAAAGTTCTCTACTTACAGCGTTCCCAATGGGAAAGGAAGCAAGACAGTCACGTAACTCGCACCGCGGTTTTCTGTTGTCAAGGCTCAAGTGAACTGCGCATGTACTTCGTGGAAGACCTTTAGATGCTGCAAATGCTTGTAGTTAATGTACAACATACACCGTCTGGTGACTATTGCTCCCATGCTTTCATCCACAGGGGACGGACAAGCAGCAACACAACCTGCCAGAGAGGGAAAAGGTCAAAATGGACAACATACACCGTCTGGTGACTATTGTTCCGATGTTTTCATCCACAGGGGACGGACAAGCATCAACACGACCTGCCAGAGAGGGAAAAGGTCAAAATGGACAACATACACCGTCTGGTGACTATTGTTCCGATGTTTTCATCCACAGGGGACGGACAAGCATCAACACGACCTGCCAGAGAGGGAAAAGGTCAAAAGGCTTGAAACAAGTGGAGGATAATGAAACACATTCTGCTTGATTGGAAATGACACCTGCCTGCCTGTCTTCATCATATTAGATATGATTTATTTCTTCTTCATTCCCTTAACGTATGCATACCGGCTGGCTTGCTCGTGTGTCTGTTTACATTTAGACTCTCAGGAAATAAAGTCTTTCTGTTGGTGTGGTGGTGTCTAGTTTAATTCATCCGAACAAATAACTACCTGAAAAATACATCCTTTCAAAAACCAGTACTTTCAGGGAACAAAATACAACAGTCAGTCATTATTTGCATGTGAGTTTGTTGAAAACCGTTGACTTCTTCCCAGTAAAAAAGCTGGGATCGACCATAATCGACGAGTGGGCACTAGGCAGGAACTTCCCGGTGGCTGCACATGTCAATGCTCTATTTTATCTCTTTGCAGGAAAATCGAAGTCATGCACAACATGTGTGACATCCTGGAACAAAGCTACTTCATTAAGCCGAGGAGAACTTGCATCCTCACACAGGGGCACTAATCCTCCGCATGCTTGCCTGGCGGTGTGCAGGGCCCCACGGGGTTGGTAGATGAACCGACTGTTGCGCCAGGCAAGTTCACACCCACGGCATTCGCGATGACGGTGACAACAGAATTCTGTCCTCCTTTTCGACCGCCTTACTTCGGGTGTCTCTATATTTTTAACGGACGAATCCACTTGGCTTGGGGGGGGCGGGGGGGGGGGGGGGTTGTTTGTGTGTGTGTGGTTTTTTTAAATCTAAAATGTCTGTGCCTCTGTGTGTGTGTGCGTGTGTGTGTGTGTGTGTGTGTGTGTGTGTGTACGTATGTATGTGTATACGAGCATGTGCGTGGGTGGGTGTAACCGAATGTTCAGCATGATAGTTGCTTGTCAATCGACTTGTGAGTAGCCCAACTAAATCCTGTGCATTTCCTGTCTAAAAAACGGTATCCAATTGAGTTTTCCCCAGTAAAATCTTTCACGGTTTTCCTGTTCCTTGTTTATTGCGAAGATCAGGGACAGCCATCTCGATGACAGCTCTAATCTGGATGTGACCCACATGCTTTTGAACCTATTTCGATTTTTGTTTTCACGATCAATTACAAACATTTTCTTTTATTTATAAGTTAGATACATTTTCTCATTCATTAGTTTGCTATTGGATTTTATCAAGACCACCTCCTCGGCAGAAGAACTTGTAGCTTTTCGTATTCACCCCTGTTTTAGGCCAAGCGTGTTTTCAGCACCGCGTCTCTCTATTATGTACTGGATCATCTTCAGTGTCATACCCATTTATCCATTTAATCTCCCTCCATTCCATCTTCCACACCATCCATCCAAACATCCATCTATCCAATTCTCCATCCGTCGATTCATCATTCATCCCTCCATTCATCCATCCATCCAAGCACCAATCCATCCATTTAATCATCCGTCCGTCTATCCATCTATCCACCCATTCACACATTCATCTATCCATCCAACCATTCACCCATCCTTCCATCCATTTTTCCGTCTATGCCCATCTATCCATCCAACCATTCACCCATCCTTCCATCCATTTTCCCGTCTATCTGGCCATCTATCCATCCCACCATTCACCTATTCATCCATTCATCCATTCTAACATCAATCCATCCAACTGCCCATCCATCCATTCATATATCCACCCACCCACCTATCCGTCGACCCGTCCATCCACTCACCTATTATTTTGCCCATTCATCCAACCATCTGTCAACCCATCCATTCATTCATCCATCAATCTATTCATTCATCCATTGATCAATCCATTTCTCGATATCCACCTATCCACACATACAGATACACACTCACATCTCCCTCTCACCATCTAATAACACGCGTACCAGACATCTCTCTCTCTCTCTCTCTCTCTCTCTCTCTCTCTCTCTCTCTCTCTCTCTCTCCCCCCCCCCCCCAAATGTACGCGCGCGCATGCGCGTGCGTGTGTGTGTGTGTGTGTGTGTGTGTTTGTGTGTGCATGTGATTTTGTGCAGCTGTCTGTGCTGGTACACCTCACACACAAACACTTCTATAAACACTTCTACAAACTCACACACACACACACACACACACACACACACACACACACACACACACACACATACACACACGCGCGCGCGCGCATCTGTCAAATCCGATGTATGCATCGCTGTGTCTGTGCATTTTGCATGTGAACCTCCTTCATCATCTGCCTGCCTGCCTTTCTGTCTGTCTGCTTTACATTCTATCTGCATTCCTACCGCGTAGGAAAATGTGCGTGTGTTAGTGTGTGCGTGTGTGTGTGTGTGTGTGTGTGTGTGTGTGTGTGTGTGCGTGCGCGCGCTTGTGCGTGTGTTTGTGTGTATATGCGCGCGCGTATGTGTCTATCGTGTGTGATGCGTGCGTACGTGCGTGTGTGTGTGTGTGTTGATGTTTGTGTGTGGTTGTGTTTTTACATCTGCCTACCTGCCCACTCGCCCGTCCGCCCGTTCGCCCGCCCGCCCGCCCGCCCGCCTGCCTGTCTGTCTGTCTGTCTGTCTGTCTGTCTGTCTGTCTGTCTGTGTGTCTGTCTGTCTCTGTCTGTCTCTCTGTCATTGTGCGTGTGTATGCCTGTGTGCGCGCGCGATCGTGCAATTCTTTAAACCCTATTTGCATGTTTCCAGGGTGCGTCAGGTTCTATTGCAGTCACTCCGTCTGACTGCGTCGGACAGCTTTTCAACAGCCCAGTCTTGTGACATGCACCAACACCATCGTAGATCCGTTTTAATGCAACGAATCTGCCTGTCGCAGGCGTTGGATAAATGGCATGGGGACAAAGACATTCAGTCTGCAGTTCGCTCTTATTAGATCCCCCCTAGATATTTTCCAGGTGAGGAGAATGAGTCCACGCTTTCCTTCATGGCGCTCAATATCGCATGCGCTACAAGTTGAGAGAGGCCTATCAGTCAGTCCGACAAAAGTCGATCCACTCAAACCTTCGTATCATGACTTCTGTAAGGCGGGGCTTTCATTACCACGTTAGTAGGC
>JAWQFJ010023793.1:0-13920 GCA_034096865.1 Theodoxus fluviatilis | reverse complement strand
GTCCCCAGACAAGAATCGCTTTGGATGTTTAGATAACTGTATACTTGTGGCTAACAGGCACTGCTCTGTGACGTTTTCTTCTGTCTAATGCACTCTATTTTATTTGATAACAAAAAATGTTTATTAATTTTTGTGTCTGATCCAGGATCAACTTCAACTTCTGAGAAAAGGAAAGCTGACAGTGATGAGCACCTGGCAGAGCATCAGCAACAATGTTCAGAGAGTCAGGATGAATCATGTGGTAAGACATTGAATTAATTTTGTGGGGCTTTTTATTGAAATTATGGCATAACATTCTGTATGGAAAAGACTAAAGAGTCTGTGTGTACATTGCAATTGTCTAACTGCAGCAGTTGTGGTCAAAATAGTGCAATGCTTCTTCCAGTCAGTTATGGCAAGCATGAGTTAGAATCCGTTTTAAAATGCTGTTATTCAACAATTGTCAAATAATCTATATTTTTGTGATTATGAAGGTCTCTGACTGAGTTATAAATACAGTATAGACCGGATGTATAAAACACCGGATGTATGAAAGTCTGGATGTATGAAAGGGGCAGGCAGGGTCCCGGCAGAAGCTACTCTTTGTTATTACTTAGAATTTTCCGGTTGTATGAAAATCGGATGTATAAAAGTCCGGTTGTATGAAAGCAAATCTCTGGTCCCGAGCAGCACAAATGTGTTGTTGCAAGACCGGTTGTAAGAACACGAAAGTAGACCCAAGTCACCAAAGTGTGGTGAGAGTAATTTCCCTTCCATAGCGACTCGAACTTGCAAAATGGCGGACCCGCACAGCAAGAACACGAAAGTAGACACAAGTCACCAAATTGTGGTGAGAATAATTTTCCTTCCACAGCGACTCGAACTTGCAAAATGGCGGACCCGCACAGCAAAGCGAAAGTTACAGGCAAACGTAGAGTGTTGACATTGTCTGAGCGCCTTAAAATCATATAGGCAGGAGAGGACAGTCCACACAAAATATTGTGGTGCACACGAGGGGCTAGCCTTTCACCCCACTAATGTGGAATGAAGGGTTCGCCAGTGTGCAAGATTGGGCCTTTCGGGCTCTTTGTTTTTGCCTGAACGGTGCCCAACCCAAGATCTTGGGGTCCCTTCAGAGTTAAACCACATTGTAGGGGATGGGAACTGCCTGCACCGTGCCTTAAGCCTTGACTTATGTGGTAGCCAGGCCGAGCACATGGTTGTCCGAGAAAAAATAATCAACATCATATGCAGGAATCACAGGCTTTCTCTGCATACGTGGATGGAGATGTAGGTGATTATCTCGCTCACAACACCCTCTGACCCCGTTCATGGGGGTCGGATGTAGAGATACTCGCGGCTGCCACCCTCCTTCAAACCACCATTGTGGTGTACACAGCCACTTCCGAATGCTCGCGGAGATGGCTGCCACACCCATCCCTTTTCCCTATGAAGGGGGTAGATAGGTCCGAGGAGAACATTTACCTCCGAAATGTATGTGGCCAATTTGAGCGGGTGGTGTCCACAAAGGTAGTCTAAATGAGGATGCCATGAAAACTTCCCCACCAACTGATTTTAATCCAGATTCTATAGCTGTAAATGAGTTAGTCTGTTTAATTTTTTTGTCCATTCAGTCATTTTTTTACATGTTATAAATTCATCACGAAAACCCATAACAACCCAGAAGGCATTTTGGTTACATTTATAACCAGAGACATTGGTCATGGATGTGAATCAGTTGTTATCTTTTTATGTTCTTTTTATGTTGTTGTATTTTATGTTGTTGTATTATGTTATGTTGTTTTTTATTATCTTGTTGTTGTTGTTGATTTTATCCATTAAACAGATTTTATGTTTAACTCCATTACTAATGTATTTCGTTTGCCTATTCAGTCATTTTAACCTGTTATAAATTTGTCATGACTGAAGAACCATAATAGCCCAGGAAGGCATTTTTTGTACAATAAAAACCAGAGGCATTGGTCGTGGGTGTGACTCAGTTGTTGTTTTTTATGTTGTTGTTGTTTTTATCCATTAAACTGGTTTTAAGTTTAACTCGCTTTTTTGTATCCAGTGCGCGCGCGCGTGTGTGTGTGCTATAAATGTGTGCGTTTTGGAGA
This sequence comes from Theodoxus fluviatilis, assembly GCA_034096865.1. NCBI lineage: Eukaryota > Metazoa > Mollusca > Gastropoda > Cycloneritida > Neritidae > Theodoxus > Theodoxus fluviatilis. The sequence goes on along the minus strand of JAWQFJ010023793.1, from coordinate 11,821 downwards.
GAGAGAGAGAGAGAGAGAGAGAGAGAGAGAGAGAGAGAGAGAGAGAGAGAGAGAGATAAATCATAAATTTTTATTTCCTACGCCAACGGTCCTTACAAAGTTTTCACGACCAAAAACATCGTCAAAAGCCCGAAAGGGTTCTGGAGGGAACACACACAATACAGTTGTGCCACACACAAACACACGGACGCACGTACGCGCGCACACATATACAGAGAGAAAGAGGGGGGCGGAAAGTGCACGGTACATGCAAATCAGAACAGTTCCTTACACAAACAGTTGCTCTTTCTCCCGGTTGTCCTATTGTGTGTATGTAAGTACGTGTACTTTCCACTTGTTATTCACAAACCTTTTCTTCTAACTAGGATATGTATCAAAACATTTAAACATTTATTTTAAAAAATGATATGTAGAAAAACTACTTTTATCAAGTAAAAGGTGCGTGGCCGGATGTATGAAAGTCGATCCTCAATATTTTCATACATCCGGTTAACCGGATTTAGTAAAGACCGGATGTATGAAAGACAAAAATTGGGTCCCGACGACTTTCTTACATCCGGTCTCGACTGTATTACACATGGATACATTTATGTTACACGATCAAGTTTATTAGGCAAAACAAAAAGAAAAGGTGTGGTTAGGGTAACCCGACCTACCCTATTCTGGGGCGCCGACCCTACATCTTTTTATTGAAAATGTTGAAATTTTTAAAAAATATTAAATCAAAGTTGTGGGTTGAGGGAGAGATCGATCGTTCAGTCTCAGGAAACAACCCGTGCAGGCGACGCGGCATGCAAAGGGAAGTACAACTTACCTCCATAGTCCATGAGGAAAAAAAAGTTAAAAAAAGAAAAAGTTATAGCCTACCTACCTACCCTATTTTTGGGGGCTATGTTACCCTAACCACACCTATTTCTTTTTTTTGGCCTTACAGAGAATCTACACATTTCTTTTGACATTCTTTGTGTATTGAGATTTTGTTTTAATTTCCAGAGCTTTTCATGGTTTAAAATTGCCATTTTTCTGTTCATATCTAGACCCTGACCAAGACAGCTTACTGTCAACAAGTTGTTCAACTTCAAGTACCGTCAATTTGAAGAAAAAGAAGGTGGATAAAGATGACAACACCCAGCAGCATTTTCAAGATACGGTGTCAGATTCAGACAGAGCTAACTCATTTTCTGGTAAGCCTTTTTATTTCATAACGGAATATTCGCCTACATTCTGGCCAAGGCAGACATGACGATGGATGTGGCTCAGGCATATGGCCGTTTAGCATGAAATCCACCATTCATTTATTTTGATGTCAGTTTGAACCCTTATAGAGAATGCTAGACCCTAGCAAAGTACAAATTTATTATTGAATGCATATAATATAGATTTGAAAAAAAAAAAAACAAAATTAAAAGACAAATGCCATAGTATCGGTCACAAGCTTTTGACACTTCACAGGCCTTCTTCAGGGAATTTGTTGGGCATGATTAGCAGATATGAAATTAGAATATAAAACTATCAGTAACTTTTATGCCATATTGCATCAGATGACATGTGGCTTTTGAAAGTGTAAATTATATAAAATTTAACAGCAATATGAAATTTGTGTGTGAATTTATTTTGTTTATTTTGGTTTTTCAGAGGAAGTCTCACCCAGCTCCAGTCCGCTTCTGTCTCGTTCTTCTGATATTGGGACGTACATGGGCCAGTCACTGAGTGAGGAGGACAAATTATTCTTGATGAAGGAACATTTCAAACCACCCTCTGGCTTCAGCTTTCCTGTGACAGTCATGAACAACAAGAACCGCAAGTTCCAGACCCAGTGGCTTGATCGTTACAGTTGGCTTGTGTACTCACCATCTGTTGACGGTTGTTTCTGCAAGTGCTGCGCCCTTTTTGCCAAAGGTGATGGTCTTGGTAAATTGGTTACATCTGCCTACAAGAATTGGAACAAGGCAGCAGATCATCTGAAAGATCATGAGACGAAGGGATACCATGCCACTGCTTTTGAAAAGGCGGAAAATTTCACGTCCACTATGACGCAAAAGCAGACTGACATCAAGAATCAACTGGACGCCAAAGCAGCTGCACAGATAGAAACCAACAGGCAAATCTTGGCATCGGTCGTCAAAACTGTTGTCTTCTGTGGTAGAAACGGTTTGGCCCTGAGAGGAAACAACGATGATGGTGTCCTAGCAGAAAACAACAGCAGCAAATTCAACGAACTGTTGAAGTTTCGAGTTGATTCAGGCGATACTGTGCTAGAAAAACATCTTGCCACATGCAAACAGAATGCCACATACGTATCAAAAAGAACTCAGAACAATCTCATCAACATAATAGGGGAGCAAATCAGGGACAGGATCCTGTCCAAAGTGAAAACAGCTAAACATTTCTCCCTGCTTGCCGATGAAGCAACAGACTCTGGCAACTGGGAGCAGCTGGCGGTGGTTCTCCGGTATGTTGACGAAGATGGAGAAATCCATGAAGACTTTGTCGAGTTTCTGCCCTGTGACTCAATCAAAGGAGAGGCCATTGCAGACCAACTTCTGCAGTGCCTACAAAGGTGGGGCCTTGATATGAAGGACATTCGGGGCCAAGGGTATGATGGCGCCTCAAATATGGCAGGCAAGTTCAAAGGCGTGCAAGCCAGGATCTTGGCCTTGAATGAGAAGGCCATGTACTTCCATTGTGCAGCCCATTGTTTAAGCCTTTGTATCGTGAAATCCTGCGAAAATGACACTGTCAAAAAGATGCTGAATACCATGACATACCTGGCTCTCTTCTTCAACCGTGCCCCAAAGCGGCAAAGAAAGCTGGAGGAGGTCATTGAACGTGCCTTTCCTGACACGCGGAAGAAGAAGATGGTGGACCTGTGCAAGACACGCTGGGTGGAAAGGCACCATGCGTTTGAAACTTTCTCGGACATGTACATGGTCCTGTACGACTGTTTGGGGCAGATGGTGGCTGGCAGAGTGACAGAAGAGTGGGACTGCGAGACTATTGCAAAAGCTACAGGGTTTCTGCACACCATGTCAAGTGCAGATTTCCTGGTGGCTTTTGTCGTCACAAGAAATTGCCTCCGGTACATCGAACCTCTGACCACCAGCCTGCAGAAAAGAGCACAGGACATTGTGAAGGCCTATGCTGAACTTGCAGATCTCACGAACACTGTCAATAGGCTCAGGACAGACATTGACAATGTGTTCTCAGAATGGTTTGTTGAGGCCAACCAAATGTCTCGCAACTTAGTTGAAGAAGATCTTCGACGCCCAAGGATTGCGCCGAGGCAGTTGCTTCGAGAAAATCACCCTGCTGAAACCTCTGAGAAATACTACCGTGCGTCAGTTGCTGTTCCTTTCCTTGACAACATGAGAAACCAACTGGAGGAGAGATTCAAGCATTCTGACCTTGCCAAAGATGGCCTGCTGCTTGTGCCCACCAATATCATCAAGCAGTTTCCAAATGGATGTCATGCTGTCCCGGATGGTGTCAAGTGCCTGGCCGCCCTTTGGGAGCAGGACTTGAAGAATTCTACAAATGTTGACACAGAATTTGTGAGATGGGTCGATAAGTGGAACAGAGCGAACACAGGGGTTGACCCAACTACGAAGCAAAAACCTGTGATTCCCACTTCACTCACAGAAGCCCTAAAAGTGTGCGACAAGGAATTTTACCCGAACTTGCATCAGATGCTGATCCTCATGTGCACTCTGCCAATCACTACAGCAGAGTGTGAACGTTCAATGAGCCGACTTCGGATCCTGAAAACTTACCTTCGGTCAACAATGGGGGCAGAGCGCTTCAATGGATTAGCCCTCATGCAGATCCACAAAGACAGCTTTCCTGTGGACGTTGGAGCGGTTGTGGAAACATTCGCTGTTCGATATCGAACTCACATGGCGCTGCTCCCAGAAACCTTGCTGAACAAATGAACTTATCCAGCCCTTGACTTGACACTTCTCCCCTGCCAGAGCCACAGGCAGTCTGACACAAGAACTTTCCATGCTGAAAGATAGGTCAGTGGTATTTTCTTTAAATGCTTTTTTGGGGAAGGGAGGGGGGGAGGGGGCTAAACTTTTACTAGTTTTAGCACCAAAAACAATGCTGCTCTTACCCCTCAAAACAAGGCCCAGAATGCACCAGATTGCCACAGATTTTTGTAACCAGTTTGTTTTTCCAAAATTTCCTTAATTTCCGGGGAGTGCAATTGCTCCCCGGACCCCCCTAGTTTTGCGCGCCTGCTTCGGCAGGCCTTTGCGTGCAAGCTCGATGGCTTTGCCACTTTCGCTGATTTGTGTTTTTTTTTTCCCACCCCCCAACCCAAAAGGAAACCCCCCCCCCTCACAATCTCAACTTTGAGTTCCCGGCCGGGGGCTGCAACAGTAGGTGGACTTGATTCATGTGCAGAATACATGTAACGTGCATAGAACGATGTCTGTGGCAAAGAAAACAACTTTTCTTCGCGTCTATCACCCAACAACAGGGGCGCCGAAGATTTACCTCCGCTGTTGAGCGAGACGAATGCTTTCTCTCAATACCTTTCGGCTTCATTGTTATGTGTTAGAGATGATTAGCATGTGTCTGCTGAGCCGTAGCTTTAGCGGTTTTTCATTGCCCTGAGCCGGTGTTAGCAGAGAAATGACTCCGTGTAAGGAGGGTGACTTGGAAGTGTTACGAGTGGTGGACTCCACTGGCGTTTTCACGCTAACCAATCTGTGACTTTCAACTTGTGAATGGATCAATCAGAGTGGAGTGGGATGAGCAGTGGGGATTGGACAGACTGAACTTGGTGACGTCAGTGAATGCATTTAAGCAAGTGTCGCCGGATGTTCAGGGCGCCATTACATTTATTTTCAGCGAAGCAGTGTCCTTGAAGATGCTGGCGCCCTGCTTGATAGGTGTTTTACTCTTGGCGGTGGCCATATAGAAACGAAGAATGATAGTGGTGAGAAACCTCAGCCCGCCCGGAACCGGCTGGAAGAGAACCCCTTTGCCCGGGGGTGGTGGAATGGTGGATAGCCAGCTTGCCTGCCTGCCTGCTTGCTTGCTTTGCTGAAGTGTGGTGGCCTGTCTCGCCGGAAAGACTGACTCCTTTCCAGAGAAGAAGAAGAAGGAGGAACCAGTTCCCTCTACACGACCCAGAAGTAGAAATGCTAGAGAGAGAGAGAGAGAGAATGTCAAGTCTCCGACCCTTTTCATCGTTGTGGTGATTTTCTCCCGGGTCACCGGCTGCAATGTCGGTGCACTCAAACCCCCTTCCCCCAACCTCAACCCCTGTGCTAAACGCATTAGGCGTGGGATGTAGGTCCGTGCATCCACAGCTCCACGATTTCGTCGCAAGGTCAGTTAAGTACACTTAGTTTATTACCTCGGCTCAGGGCAGACAGTTTCTTTTCCTTGTTTGTTTTCTCCATGTCTCATTGCGAGTTTTGAAATGAATTGTTTGCTTGTGCTTGCATTTGATGCATTTTTTTGAGGCGCTTGCCGCCCATTCCCCTTTCAAGGGTAATTGCATCCTGAATATTAAACAACTTCCTTTGAATTGATACTGGTTTTGCCATTGCTTCATTGTCAGACAGTTACCATCTATCGTTTGAGTGAAGGAATGAAGGTGCGTGCTCTGGTTCTTCAAGATTTCACCCCTAGACATTGAAATAAGCCATTTGATTTATTCAGCTGGGATAAGTTAAATTAGAGTAAAGAACAAGTACGTCACACTTCGCAAACGAAGATGGGTCGACGCTGCTGTCCACGTCCACCGCAGACAATTTATTGAAATCTCAAAGTGTGATGTCAGACATAGATTGACCGAGTTCGAATGCAGCTGCCGGTTGCATTCTCGAACATTTCGTCTGCACTGAATACCCCCGACAGCACACCAGGGCTGGACCAGCCCTGGCCAGCCCTGGACTAGCCTAGAAATGGTCATTGGGCCAGCCCTGGACCAGCCCTGGACCAGCCCTGTCATCCAGCCCTGGCATCCAGCCCTGGACCAGCCCTGGCATCCAGCCCTGGCCTACCCTGGCATCCAGCCCTGGACTAGCCTAGAAATGGTCATTGGGCCAGCCCTGGCCAGCCCTGGCATCCAGCCCTGGACTAGCCTAGAAATGGTCATTGGGCCAGCCCTGGCCAGCCCTGGCATCCAGCCCTGGCATCCAGCCCTGGACTAGCCTAGAAATGGTCATTGGGCCAGCCCTGGCCAGCCCTGGCATCCAGCCCTGGCATCCAGCCCTGGACTAGCCTAGAAATGGTCATTGGGCCAGCCCTGGCCAGCCCTGGCATCCAGCCCTGGACTAGCCTAGAAATGGTCATTGAGCCAGCCCTGGAACCGCCCTGGCATCCAGACCTTGCCTATTCCAGACCTGGAATTACTGCCTTAGGACCTGCATGGGTTCCAGGGGTGGTCTTGTCCAAGCCCGATAAACTGTCTTGAATCCTTCACTTGAATAACTGTAGCATTTTCTTGAAAAGGAGAAGAATTCTCCAGCAGCCATACCCGGCCAGATACACAGAGAGAGAGAGAGAGAGAGAGAGAGAGAGAGAGAGAGAGAGAGAGAGAGAGAGAGAGAGACACACAAACACACAAAAACACATCCACATAAACACACACATGCACACAGAGCGCGCACAGCACACACAAACACAATGAGAGAAGGCAAAAGTTGTACAGATTGAATTTAGATTCCAGAAATATCTTACTAAGTGTAAATAACCTTACATGAAAAACAAAGTCATTGATTGACGACATTTATTAGAATTTATCACTAAACAGTCACAGTGTGCAATCTTTGGATTCAGCATGAGTTACATGAGTTGTATAATTATATTCAAAATATATGCATAGATTTATAGATTTAGTTGTACTTTGAGGTTAGAGATAGTTTGGTTTGCTAAATCTATCTATCTGTCTAAGAAAATCAATATTCCATTCTTCCATTTCCTTTCCACTTTCTGCCTACGCATTTAGTTGGGTGGTCTGCGTGCCCGGTATATTGCTCTTGCCGCCTTTCTGCCTATCCCGCCAGCAGCTCAGCCACTCTCCTAGGTAAGTAGTGTACATCTTCCTCTCGACTTGATGTCGTTTTGAGACAGCATCTGTCAAAACAAATTGGTGAATAAGAATGATATATTTGTGAACAAAGCACAGCTCCAAATAGCAAAACTAAAGCTTCTTCATTCTTCCTCAATAGCTCAGCATTCCATATTCTATAATAACAAATGCATACAGAACTTGATCAAACACTCTTATTCAGACATATAAAAATGTGCTAAGATTTTGGCACTGCCGCTTCTGATGACAAGAAATGAAATTAAATTTATTTTTTCAGGTCTAAATGGAAGTTGCACGATTTAGATATTTAATATTTCTTACTGAAGAGGGCCTGGTGGAGATTGGACAGCTGTGTAAACGCCGTCTTGCTGAGGTTCGATTTGCCAGATAGGTTGTATTGCCCCTGAAGAGCTGGCGTCATCAGGGTCTTCCCTGCCATCTGGAAAAGGACTTTGAAGGTTTCCTCCCCAGATTAGAGATGTAGCGCTCCTGAGGAACAAAAGTTGACCAGATTAAGTACAAAATCATGTATATAAACATGGACAACACTAAAAAAAAATTACTATACTAAATCAGTAATGTAGATATCCACAAACGGAAATCCGCTGTGTGACGGTAGAGGCGAGACAGAATATGGACAGGAATGTGCTATCGAAATGCAGAACATCTGGCAATATGCAGGAAGTTTATCGATAAAGAGTATGGCTATAGAAGAAAGTGTCAGAAAGTTTTGGAGCTAATAGACCTCAGGAGGTGGGGCAGACAAATAGGAGGAGGAGGAGGAGGAGAGAGAGAGAGGAGTTTTTCATTGTTTATCCAAGCCGAATGACATGTTAGTAATAAATACGCGTAGCATTTTTTAATTTCTGGCTTCATATTTCATGGTAAGGTAGTGATTGTACAGTCAGTAACTCCTTACAGTAGAAGTATCTTTTGTTGCTAGCACTTTCTTAAATGTCAAAAATGAGTCAAATTATTTCCTACTCCCTGTTGTATTCTACATTTTCTCTGCAGATATGAAATTAAGAAATTTGATATATATCGAGAACTTACAAATTGTTGTCGAGTTGCAGGGTCTGCTAGGGACAGATCCAAACGTTCCAGTTCTTCTTTGGATTCCAGTGGGTATTCAAACTCCACTGGCAGAGCTGGCCTCTGGAGTCTTTGCTCCCCGTCTGCTGCTTCTGTGGAGTTAGCTATCCTCTCACTCATGCTGGCAACCTGCTGATGTAATTGTGACACCATCACCAGCAACTTCTCATTCTGACGCAGCAGAATACGAAATTGAGGAGTTAGGTCTGAAAAAGAAAATGCAGGAGGATCTACATTAGGGGACAAAACGGCATTGGAAATGGGTCAACACAGTCATGCTTTTCATGGTGAGTTTTTTTTAATAATTGAGGGTTATGTCTTTGCCCCCCATGTTTTGGAGACTTAGAATAAAGAGAATAAGCTGAAAATTTGCACATACATGTAAACACGAATGATAATTTCAGTAAAGTGTGTTAGAAAATTCATTCTTGTGTGATCCTCTTGCAATTCAAGTTTAAACTTTCTTTAACCTTAACATTGATTTTATCAAAATGTAGTTGACATTTTGCAGTGACGATAGTGCTCCCTACTTTATTTTTGCGTTGGTTACTGATAATGTGCAGACATTATAGCTTGCATGTGTAGAAATGGATGCTACATACAATAAAATAAGGTGTATCAATAAAATATACACTGAATATTTTTTAATGTGTGCGTGTTTGATGTGTCAAATTGCATGAGCGTAGCTCACTTTTTGAACAGTGAATTTTCTTGAAAGGCTCCCTGTTCGTCAATTCCATGCAGAGTTATCTCCCCTTTGACCACATTGAGATCTCAATGTGGTCGAGTTTTTCCGTGGAAGCAACACTGACGCCCTTAAGGCAAAATATTCAAATGTGGTAAGAGAGAGAGAGGGAGAGAGAGAAGAGAGAGAGAGAGAGAGAGAGAGAGAGAGAGAGAGAGAGAGAGAGAGAGAGAGAGAGAGAGAAGAAAAGAGAGAGAAGAAGAAAAGAGCGAGAGAGAGGGAGAGAAGAAGAAGAAGAAAAAAGAAGGAGAAGAAGAAGAAGAAGAAAAGAGAGAGAAGAAGAAGAAGAAGAAAAGAGAGAGAGAGATAGAGAGAAGAAGAAAAGAGAGAGAGAGAGAGAGGGGGCGGGGGGCTGGGGAAAGGAGGAAGGGCAGAGAGAATGAGAGTAAGAGGGTGGGTGGGTTGGAGAGAGAGGGTGGGGGAGAGGGAGGGAGGGGAGAGAGAGAGAGAGAGAGAGAGAGAGAGAGAGAGAGAGAGAGAGAGAGAGAGAGAGAGAGAGAGAGAGAGAGAGAGAACGAACGAACGAACTTAGTTTATTGTTAGGCCTCCGGCCCATCACAATTAGATTATACATAGTATGCCTCATCGGCCATTGCAATACAGACTGCCTCCTTCCTTCTTTTAAATGCATAATATAGATACATTGATACCTGTCGTATAGAATTCACATTCTGTGTTGTCAAGAGCGCCTGTACACTGATGTCACCACCGTGGAACAAATTTGCAAAGTATTTCTGTCTCAAAACCTGGTACAATGGACATTCGAGTAAGAAATGTTTTTCATCCTCCTCAGATTCATAACAGGCTGGACAAAGGAATAAGTTGCTATTACCTTCATTTACATACCTGTATTTATGATTAAACAGATCGCTGAAGCCAGTGCGGAAACGAACATACACGTCACGAAATGCTTTTTTGTCTAGTGCAAATAAATAGTCTTCTCTGCCCCAGAGAGTCTTAAAGGATTTATAGAAATCGTATCTGCAACTTTTCATGAGAGATTCAACCCATATACCACTGTATTCACCTAAAAGGCGTGTTTTAAGTTCTCTCAAAAATTCTTTCTCTCGTGGTACGTTTTGCTCTCCCCACACTGTACCAAAATCGTATCTATACAATACTGACTTAATCTTTTCTGCCCAGGTTTCGCTAGCACCCGAGTGTAGCATTGTCTTATATGCTTTATGGGGATATCTGGACGGGTCCATTTTTAATATCCTCAGCCAGTATTTTACTGCTCTAATTGTAGCGTTGATGTACAAGGGGTGCCTACCCGTATCACCATAAACAATAATATTTGGCGCTTGTGGGGGTACATTAAGAAATCGTTTTAAGGTCTGCAAATGGACGGCTTCAACAACCGAACAATCACTCAAACCCCACAATTCTGATGAGTACAATAACACAGGTTGCACCTGGGCATCAACTAGTTTAAAATATACATCTGGAGCGACACACGAAAGTTTTCTAAGACACTTATTAATCTTTATCAAACCGGCTCTTGCCCTCTGTACTAGATCTGACTGTAACATGTTAGAGGAGAGTCTTGTAGTAAAGAGAGTCCCAAGATATCTATATTCGTTTACAGTCTCTAGCGTGTGTGTTCCCAAGTACCATTTTCCACGTTCAGCTAGGTGTCCGCCATTACGAAACACCATGGGTTTTGTCTTTTCATAGTTTACATCAAGACCAACAGCTTCTGATGCCTTATGTAGATTATTCAACTGGTTCTGTAATCCTATAACGGTGTCGGACATAAGGACAACATCATCTGCGAACAACAGCAAGTATACAATTGTGGTATCGGGCATGAGTTGAATACCATGCTTACCATACTTTATCACAAATTTAGCTACATAGTTCACAAGTAGAGAAAAAATTATCGGACTCATTTTGCACCCCTGTTTTAATCCACGGTTACATGCAAATGAGCTGCTGTACCTCCCGTTGCAGCGTATGCAGCTTTGCACATTACAATAGATTGCTTTGAGCACACACGCAGCAGTCTCCCTTTCATTCCATACCCACTAAGAATTTTCCAAAGAACATTTCTATTAATACTATCAAACGCTCTCTTAAAGTCTATAAAAGCTGCATATATTTTTCTACGTCGTGATAGGTGTCTCTGAATGACGGAATGCAAAACAAAAACATTGTCAATAGTCGAGTAGCATTTTCTAAAACCTGCTTGCTCTTCCCCTATAATGCCATAGTCATCTGCCCAGTCCTGTATCCTTTCACTAAGTATGGACGTAAATATTTTACTAAAAGAGCTAATAAGGGAGATTCCTCTATAATTGCCAGGTTCAGAAGGGTCTCCACGCTTATAGATGGGCACAATCACCGATTTCATCCATATAGTAGGAAAAATACCTCTATCTAAAATAGCGTTGAACAATTCAGTTATCCGAGTTAAAAGAAGTCGTGATGTACATTTGAGCATTTCATCTATTACTTCATCATACCCTGAAGCCCTCCCCGTTTTCAATTTTCTGATAGCAGTCTCCACTTCCTCCACAGTAATGTCAGCATCAAGTTCTGAGTGGTCCTCTGCAGCAACATCAAGCAAATCATACTCAATATCATGGCAATGGTCAACAATAGGTTCCGTGAAAATGTTACTGAAATGGTTATACCAAACCTCACACGCAATGTTGCAGTGGACCCGTGCATTAGAATTCAGCTTTCTAATTTGTTTCCAGAATACAGATGGCTCATGAATACATTTGACAAGAGTCATGATAAAGGTCTTTCTATACAATACTTTCTCATCTCTAATCAACTGTTTATAACTATTTATTTGTACAATATACATCCTTTTATCATAATTTGTCAATGTACGGGTATATTTACGCAAAAGTGAACGCAATTTTTTTTTGCAGATGTAACGGGGTAGTCAATTGGTAGTGAGGGTAGTGGATAGGTTCTCAACTCAA
>JAWQFJ010023792.1:0-5000 GCA_034096865.1 Theodoxus fluviatilis | reverse complement strand
CTTACTGACACAGTTGTGACTGGTCTGCCTCGAAAGATTTATGCCTTGCCGCCTCCGTCCCTGTCTCCCCCCTCCTCACCCCCACGCGCCTCCTCCAGCCTCGACCCCGACAGTTAACTCGCGATTTAGTAGGCGATCAGTGCGCAGCCCTTCTTGCGCAGGCCGGATAACCTGCTGCGAGGAGACAAGGTCAAGGTCGAGGAGACATGTCCGTCATCCTGGTCGGCAGACGGGAAGGAATCCTTTTCACGTTGGACAAGGCTTTGCACAACGGCCGCCAAGGGGAAGCGGTGATGGACGCGCTGCACTTTACTGTGTGTGATGAAATGGTAGGGTGGATGAAAGTTGCGCAATCACCAGGGTTTGAATACTCGTGAGGATCCAATTTGGAGGACGCATGAAAATTGCTTGTGGTGTCAGAGTCGTGTCTCGATATTGTGACATGAGAGTCTAATTACACCTTCGTTTGTAAACGTCTGCAGCCAGCTGAATCGGTGGAGGCAGGTATGCTTGACTTTTCTCTGAGAACAGAAAATTGTCGAACCAGGTTTTCTTTAGCTAAAGACCTTCTCGAATGAATGTCGACCGTATGTACAGTTAACAGTCGTTCTGCATGGTACTTCACTTTCTTCATTCAACAATCCTAATTCATTATCGCAGCATGCAATTTGTTCACGTGTATCTATTCTGATAGCAACTGACGCGAACAGTGTGGGTGTCTCAGATAATGATGCAAACTGTGCAACTAAACCCTTTTGCAACCAGGACACGAGAAATGGCGATTTATCATAGAAGCTATGGCAGGTTTGTATGTGCTAGACGTTCAAACCAGTTTTCTTTCCTGCGTTTCCGGGTCTAATGTTTTGTCAACGTCAAACAAAAATACATTGTTATGAAAGTCCTGACCCAGAATTTCAATCCACATCAAAAGGAGCTCGCAAAACCTCCAGTTTGACATGTGTATCATTTAACGAGGCAGAAAGAAAAAAGCCACTTTTTGTGGGAGCTCTGGTGATATCGAGGTTTACGAACGACGATTTCAAAGACGTTCTAAACGTCTGGAAATTTCACACAGCGACTTCAGTGTTTTTATGTGCAAACACTTTTGTTCTTTTTTGAGCCCAGTACCTTATTAATTTTATGAAATATAATATTTATCTCAAGAGGGTAATCAATGTCGCAATGTTGTGTCTAGACATTAAAATGCATCGTCGTCGTCGTCGTCGTCGTCATCATCATCATCATTGTCGTCATCGTCGTCGTTGTCGTCATTTTCATCATCATTTTGTCGTTGATCTCTAGCGACAAAAAGTACCCTTTCTAAGACAATCATCAACAAACGACGATCGTGCATGTAAAACTGTGGTTTCTCACGAGATCACGGTATTGATACATTCTAACGCAACGAGTCACCAATCCTTGGACCTGAAAACCCATCACACTTTGCCCCTTGATCAACGAGTGACCGGATGAATCATGCATTGACACACGCAGCAAATCAAAGTGAAAGACGGACAAGACGTGCAGTGCCAAGTACCTGCACCATCATCCACTCCCCCAAGACATGTCTGTCTGATGCTACATCATGGAAGCATGAAGGCTGAAGCGCAGTACGGTATACAGTCACCTCTTCCTCGGTTGACCATCGTCTCGATGCTGTCCCGCGTTGAGCAGACTCCGTTCATGGGCCTGTGTGTGGCTGATGAGTGCAATCATGCATGCACACACTCGGGAGCAGTGTGGGCACTGACTGCAATGACGCTGTCGGTGGGGTGGGTGGGCATACCCGTCTGCGCTCCAAGACCCAATGACAGTATGGCAGGCTGCACTCGACGACTAAACTGGCCTGCTTTGCCCCGATCCACCAGTCCTGACGATTCTCAGCACGCAACTCCAGCTGTTTGGCGGGAAGCCCACAGTCCTTGGAGCTGTCTTTGACGGAGTCCTTGTGCGTCTCTTGGTTTCTTTATACAGTCACTACCCTCAAGGAAACCCGTGTTGATTCTCTATGAGAAGAGGGTCAGGCTAGCCTCCAGCTGTCACCACACCACATAGATCAGGGCCGGACCAAATGAGTTGTGGGGGGGGGGTTCCTTTTTGGGTTGGGGGACAAATCAGCGAAGTGGCGAAGCCACGAGCGCGCGCCGGCGAAGCCGGCGCGCAAACTAGGGGGGTCCGGGGGCATGCCCCCCCGGAAATTTTTTGAAAAACGGTTAAAATCTGTGCAATCTGGTGCATTCTGGGCCTTGTTTTGAGGGGTAAGAGCAGCATTGTTTTTGGTGCTAAAACTAGTAAAAGTTTAGCCCCCTCCCCCCCTCCCTTCCCCAAAAAAGCATTTAAAGAAAATAACACTGACCTATCTTTCAGCATGGAAAGTTCTTGTGTCAGACTGCCTGTGGCTCTGGCAGGGGAGAAGTGTCAAGTCAAGGGCTGGATAAGTTCATTTGTTCAGCAAGGTTTCTGGGAGCAGCGCCATGTGAGTTCGATATCGAACAGCGAATGTTTCCACAACCGCTCCAACGTCCACAGGAAAGCTGGTTTTGTGCAAAAAAGGATTTGTGTGTAAGAATGCAACACAATAATACATATAACAAAATAACTTTTGTCACGAGATGAATGTAGTGACAGTAAATGTTACTGTCTTTTGTTGACAATAATTCCTATTAATTCACGGCATTAATTACGACAACAACAAAAGTGGTTTTATTTAAACTAGGGGGGGGGGGGGGGGGGTTGGAAGTCAAAATAAACAAATCTAAAAAACCAAAATTAGGAAAGGAGTCCGAATAAGAATCAATAAATGAAATACTATACAGTTAGACATGTGCTAATGTTTTCAGTTGCCTTTCAAAACCGCCCCCCCCAATCAAGTGGAACTGCTTTGCAAGCTGATAAAAGTTTGAAATCTTTTAATTATCATTACTTTTTCTCGCTCTACGTAAACTCTCTTTCTGTTGTTAGTCAAATTTGACTTCGACAACACCATGAACACCTTCCCCCCACTCGCCGACTCGAAACCCGAACCTAGCTTGGTCAAACCTGGTTACCCCAAATTTTGCCTCTGCGTACTCACTGGTTCAGATATGCGTATTTTTTAAAAACTGTGCGTATTTTTTGCGCGGACCGACATTTCAAAAATGCAGCTTTTGGTTTGCACAATGATACTCCGCAGTCAGTCAACGACACCCAAAAAAAATTTGAAGTGGCAATGCAAGTGAAGAGTTAACTGCCCCTTGACCACACACACACTCGATCTGCCTTATGGTGGCCGCCACCCCGCCTGACGTACTGACTTTGCTTGTCCGGGGAGTTCACCGACATTACTGTTACACTGTTCATGTTCGCAACTAGAGCATCACACACACAGTAGGCCTATTCAAACGTATCCAAGCGGCTAAACAATCAAAATCGCAATTCAACTGCGCAAATTAATCTTCTCTGAAGAAACGGTGATGCTACCGAAACGCATTCAATCAAAAGTTTGAGCAGCAGTCGAAAGGCAAAAGGAACGCTAGAAAGGGTTCTGTCAAAGAGTTCTGGGAGCACAGGGCAGCCGTCGTGCTGCAGATAACCGAATAAATAAACACGAACAATGTGGAGCAATCACATTGTGAAAAGTGCGGTGGTCACTGGCCCTAGGCCTGTGGAACCCGCAGTCACTCTCCGCAGTCATCTCCCGACCTGGATGAGGCAAGGACACAGAAGGCATTGTTTTACCTAAACCCGGACATGTTACTTTTTGTCACGTTTGTGTCCAACATCAGCGTCGGGCCCTGGAGTTAGGTCGCAGGGACCACCCGTTGAGAGTCAAACGTGGGATGGAGTTATGATATTGATATATCCAACCACGCAGTTGGGTATATAAACCGTACGAGGCCGTACAGCTACCTACAAAAAATAAATTCGGTAGCCGTACCGCACGGCTACGGAATCTCTTCCAAGAAAATGTGCTTACCGTATATCCTCCAGGAACTTGAAGTGATCAAGCCTATGATTTTCAGTACAGTGCAGGTTGGATAAAACAACCAAGAAACACACACACACACACACACACACACACACACACACACACACAGAGAGAGAGAGAGAGAGAGAGAGAGAGAGAGAGAAACAGACAGACAGACAGACAGACAGCTAGACAGACAGACAGACAGAGACAGAGAAGAGTGAGGCAGACAGAGAGAGAAAGAGAGAGAGAGAGAGAGAGAGAGAGAGAGAGAGAGAGAGAGAGAGAGAGAGAGAGAGAGAGAGAAAGCCACTCAAACTTCAACGGAAACAGGGCCTGTATCCAGAACGGCGAGTTATTTTAACCCCGATTTATCTCTAAAGTAAACTCAGAGGATTCCAACTGTCTGTTCCGCTCTCCCTTGGCTGGAACACCGTTCTGGATATGGGCCACGCGTGCCTGACGTGGACTTTATCGCGCGAAATTGCACATTTAGGAATACGCAAAAGCTGCATTTTTTCCGCGTATTTTTTCAGAGGCATGCGTTATTTTCGTATTCCATTTTTTCTTGCGTATTAATACGCAAAATTCGTACGGGTACCCAGGTCTGCTTGGTCCTCCATTTCCCGCCACATGCTGATTACTTCCATTGTTTTGAGATGCGCGCGACTGAAAAAGAAACTGGAATCTTACCTTCAACATCAGATGCTGACGGCTGTGGAGCAAAAAAACTGCTCAGCTTCTTTGTGCCTGCGGCATCGGCAGGTTTAAGGGGTTTCTTTCTCGGCATTATACTTCAACTTGAAAGAACTTTGGAGAATTGAAACACAAATCAACCACAGCCATGGACACTACATCTAGTGTCCATGACCACAGCTGAGTGTGGAAATTGAATGCGGCGACTCGAGAACCGGAAGTTGTCTTGCGTAGTATGCGCTGACTAGTCGAACACGTAAGGGCTATTTTTTGTTCAGTGTTGGTTTAGCGCAGTGGGATTTATTTCAGGCTGCCTGGCTGACAAGAGTACAGTGCTGTACTTGGGGGGGGGGGGGGG